>JANAVB010016400.1:6305984-6328484 GCA_029216955.1 Iris pallida | reverse complement strand
AATGAGATGTATGTTGACCTTTTTTGTAGGATAGCAATGAGTCTATCTGTGAGTATTGGATAGTATTGAGACTTAGCTGGGAGTCATGCCTTGTTGCTAGGTGACTTACGTGTCCCTTGATGGTAGTATTATGCTGGGTAGCATAAATTTTTGAAAATTGTAACGAGTACCTTGGTTAGAATTTCTCAGTCTGACGGTGGCTCAGACTAGCTGGATGATTATTTTACCATGGTAATAGATTTGGCTAGAGAATGTTGTGGTTTAATTAGAACATTGAATGATAGTTACGATTAGTTGGATGGAAAGTCCTATGTGGCTATTATAAGTTGGTAGCTAAATTAAAAGTTTTAGAAATATCGTCGATGACTCAGTTGAATGTTGAAAATCTATGTTATGACCCTAAGGTGTGGTAGATGTTAACCCATCTTGACCACCAAAGGATAGAATCAGTAAGTACGAGTTTGTGCTTGATGAGATGGATAGTAGTTGCATATCTGCATATATGCTGAGGAATTAAAGTGCATCACAAAGGTAACGAGTGGTGACCCTGAATACTTGTGTTGCATATAGAATGGTAAATTAATGCATGAATTGTCGGATTGAATTCGAATGAATTACTCGACCCTTGCGGTATGAGATTTTGATGGTTGAAAAATGAATGGGATTTAGAACCACGAAATGTGTCGAATAGTGTCGGTAATATGGTGTGACTGTCGGTTGGAAGATAGATTATTGAGTTATGACTTAGTGGTATGACTTTGTCATACAGACCGAATAATGTGATTCCATAGTTTTGTTGAGACTCTATCAAAATCGATGACCCTTGAATAGTTAGCCTCGGTATGTAGACCTGTGTGGGTACGAATGATTTGGAATAGAAATCAAATCATTAGGAATTTACTTGATGGATTATTAGATCATTGAAAATCATATGTCAGGTCGGGATTTAGATCGTAATATTGCTATATCGATCTTAGTCGATCGTTGGGTAAGTCTAGAATGGGCCTTTGTGGGAATTAGTTCCTTGAGGATGACCTTGATACTATGGGCTGCATAATTAATTGCTGACATAATCGACAATGACGATTAGTTGTTCAGACTAAATTGATACCCATAGGTTTGGGTAGAGTTGCTTGGAACTATCGGTTTCTTGTTGGCCTAAGAATAAGAAACTAGTATAACCCTAGTAGCCGTCCACTCTAGGGGAGTCACCTGAATGATTAGGTTTAGCTGTCGGTATAGCTAGCCTTAAAGACTTGACCAAGTAATATGGTGACCGTTGGCAATCCATAGGATGACCCTTTTGGTATTGAACGAGAGATGGTGATGAATATGACTTAAGAAAGTAATTGCTGCAACGTGAGCCTCAGGGATGTTTGAGACTAGTGAAGTAATGTGTCGGCCTTAAGTGGAAACTGCAATCGTGGGATAAGATTTGAGTTGTTTGTATCGAGAAGTCAGTTGTTCCACGAGATAGAATTGACTGCTCATGACGGAAATGTGGGATCGATATCTAAAGTCGGTTAGCTAGAATAACATTGAATGCTACGTATCAAGTCAAAAAGATGGAGCATTGCTCAGAAGTTTGAATGTTGATTTCACAAGTCGAAAAAGAAAGTTGAAATATGACATTGCGGGATGTATATTATGTCAGATGGAATGTTGCATGGAATTTTGCTCTTGGATCGAGTAATTAATAATGAGTGACCTTAAAATTGTATCCTTTAGAAATGATGATTGCCTCAGTGGAAAACATTATTGGATTCAGGAAAGGAATATAATTATATATTGATTATGGTGAACTCTTTGTATGGTTGGTTTCAACTTAGACCCTTGGCTCGATTATTGGAAATATTCTGCTTGAATAAGTAACTTATCTGAGTAGTCCCTGATGTTAGATGTTGGTAGCTTGAAAAATGCCGATAGACTTTGAGAATGCCTAGACCAAAGTTTGATATTTGAAATGTGTAAGTCGAATTTGGGGAAAAAAGTTACACCGTGGCTTATCGAAATTGCACTAACACAAAAGTTGGCTGAAATATATATATTTTGGGGACGCCTAAATTATGTGTATGGATCTAACCGATGTGATAGGTCACGACAAGATACCATTATCAGAAGAGCTTATCGAATCGTACTAGCACGAATTTTGGCTGAAATACATATATTTTAGGGACGCCTAAGATATATGTATGAATCCAAACGAAGTGGTAGGCTATGACGAAGATAGAACTGCATGGAATGGTGAATCAATGAGAAGTACAATATTTTTAGAAAAAAAACGGAATGAATCATTGATGGATTAAGTGGTATAGTTGGATAGTAATCTCGATATGGTCGAGAGAGCTGAATGGATAATGAATTAAAGCTGAATGAGGAACTTGTTGTGATTAAGTGGATTATTAGAATGAGTTGTTCTCTTAAGTTTTGAGGACGAAACTTTTTCTGAGTGGTATATTATGTAATGCCCCGCTCCGCGCGAGGCATTTGGTTGGCTTGTTGGATGCGATCAGAATGTTGGGCCGTAACTTGAGTTGGAAATCAAGAGATTTGAGAATGTTGTTGTCTTCTGAGTTTGCCAGATGGGATGAGTATTAGAACATGGTTCATTGGTGGGGCTATGTCTAGTAGGAATATATGTGATCAGAATAGAAAGACCCTTTATACAAGTGAGTGGAACTATCCCTTCTCCCCTACTCCTTCATGCTAAATAAAATGGAGTATTGTGTTGCTATGAATTGTCCCTAAATGTCCCATATTTTATTTGTTAAATAATAGAGATGCTTATGTTGCCTAAGATTGAGATAATTAAGATATGAACATTGAACTGCTGAATGAATAACAATTGAACTGCTATTGTGACTTGATGCCTGATAATGTTCCTTATGTTTAATGTTGTTGAAACAAATGAAACACTTGAATATTGAGATGCTATGTGAATGATGAGAAATGAACTGGCTATGCTAATGACACAATAAAATGAATGAAACACTATAATCATGTATACTTTTTGTAACTGTCGTAAAGATATACGATGATGCTTGTTTTTCTTATAAGCAATAAAATGAATGATGTATGTCCCAATGAAATGAATGAAATACTGTTTGTTCCTTATGAGAAAAAATGATGTGAGAAATATTGTGATGCGAGGAAATGGGAATGTAAAATAATGAGGCTTGGGATCATGGAGATCACCAAGTGTGGAAACAATGTGAATGATGGAATGATTAGTCATTTAACATGGCTCAAATTTAAGATGAAATATTGAACTGTTGATGTTGCTTACTTTCAGTTGTTTTACCATGCACTTATGTTTATCGAGTCGGACACGCATTCGCATGGTCATGGATGTACTTGTGCATAAGTTTGATTAAGTTTCTTCGAACGGTACCCCGGGACATTAAGGGGACCGATTCAACCTAGGAGGAAACATTGGTCGTGCTATAGTGGCACGAGGTATTACGGAACATTTGACTAGGCTTGTAACCTACCCTGGAATGGTTCGTCGTATTACCGATTGGAAAGTCCTTTATGGTGTAGTTTTACCAATGACCATGTATTTGTTCGACATAACAAAAGGTTGAACAAACTTTTTGCTTTATTGAACATATAAGGTATCTGTGTACAAAGAAGGAAGTCCTAAATAGGAGATCGAGCACTGCAGCGGCTTCTTTACTCCGTTGACGATCTGACGATAAATCAACCTTGCTATGGCTCTCTGGCGCCTTTGATGGGACTCTGGGTCACCAATTAAGAGGCTGTCTGGATGAGAAGATCCCTTGAAGATGGTTGGTTGGTTTTTTGGTTGATAGGTGGATGAGGGTGGTCGACTCTTCGTGGATGGAGATCGCTGCTCCTTTGAAGATTGTCGATTTTTAATGTTCCCTCTGTGTTTTTCCTTCCTCCCGGTGGAAGAAGAACTCCTTCTATTTATAGAGAACCGAGCACATATGCGATGTGCATTAGGGTTCCTGAGATATGAAAGAATCTGCAGTCATTGTACGGTACGGGCTTCTGCGGTGCTGACACGTGGCGGACATCGAGATTCCCCTTAAACGAGATCTCTGGTAGTTATAAACATAACCGAAGGAGGTGACACGTGGCACGTGCCAATTTGCTTGCTCGGATACAGCCGAGTAAATCTTAGGATTTTATCTTAGATTTGGAGTCTAATTGATCCTCGTATAAGATTTAAATCAATCTGATATGATATCAATCATGATTTAATCCCAATCTTCTCTGCAAGAGGCGGTTTAAACAAACCAATTGTGGTGGACCCATGCTTCATGTGCCTCTGGTGAGGACTAAGTGCTGCTGCGCTTCTGTGGCGACGAGTAGACCATGCTTCTGGAGACGACGGAACCTCTGTGCTTTCAGGCGACGAGTGGACTTGGCTTCGAATGACGATGAGACTTTTGTACGTATAGAGCATCTTACGAAGCTGTATTTGGGCTACCAGAGTCACTGTGCTGTAGGCGACAAGTAGGCTTATGCTTCAAGTTGGCAAGGTTACTGTGCTTTTGGAGCGACAGGTTGACTTGCATTGGTTGCGATGGGAGTTCCCAACTCTCTTGTAGAGAAGTAACTTAAGCTTCTGATCTGGAGTAGATGACTGCACCGTAGGAATGGAGATGGTGTGAGCATATCACCATCCTACGCCTCATGCGAACACAAGTAAGTAGCCACACCTCTGAACAGCAAAGGCATTGGCTGCGAAGGGAAGGATATGACACCCTTGCGTGTCTAATATTGGTACAGACAGATAGTTGCACCTCTGGAGTGCAGATACTGGCTTCTGAAATAAAAGAAGGGGAGGAGGGCCCAACCACCATCTTGTTCCTGAGGTTGGCGCAGGTAGGTGGCTGCGCCTCTGGCTCGAAGGCTCTACCTTCTTCAAGGTGCTGGGTTGCTGATATGCTTCTGAGAGGATGCACTCACAAGAATATTAGAACATGCTTCGGTGGAGGTCAATCCTTCAGCGTGTGTATCGAGAAGAAGGTAGGCTGCGCTTCAATGAAGACTTCCCTCTAGGCTTCTGTCGAATCTGTACTAGATCCTTTGTAGAAGAACAGAATTAGTCCCTTATGTATAGTCTTGATGTGTCTGTACTAGACTTTGGTAGACATGACAATGAAGGGACTTCTTTTTATATCCTCTGTTTTGTCTTTTTAGCACTGAGCCCGAGTCTTTTGCATCTTCTGTGCTTTGGCGAAGGGATGTCTTCAGCTGAGATTTTTTATGCTTCTACAAAACTCCCTTCAAAGTGTCCCAGACTTGAGTCAAGTTCAGGATACTTTGAACAGAAGCATGAACACGAGTCAGGACTGTACGAGCTGGGTGATGTTATCCCAATAATTATATCATATTTTTGAATATGGCTAATCAATTAAGTTTACCATAATGACATCACTAATATTCATGTAATCACTATCATGTTGCTACTTTAACTTAGCATTGTCCTAAATATTCTATATCATATTGTTATGCTTGTATCATATTATTTTGTTCGTCTAACATGTTCTTATAGACATGCAGTAAGCATGATCAAGCTTTGTCAAACCAGGACATATGCAATGGAGAATTTTTGATGGGCCAAAGACGGCGTCATACAAGAAGATTTCTCTGAACCGCCTAATGACCTATCCGAGGCCTCGTATCGGGGGTTCCAGATCTGTTTATCTTTGGACGACCGCTGTCAAGTAAAAAAGGCGTCTTCAAGTCTGCTCGAATATTTGAAGAAAGGCGTCATCAAAGGGCTCTTGGTTTTCCTATTTCATCAATATATTTTTTATATTTATTGAGTCTAGGAATACGATGTACAATACGTCGTACTGGCAAATAGGCTACCCAAGAAACATTTTCAAAATACCCTTTTCATTTTGAAAACATGCCCACTTACGAAAGTCCAAACTACTTCCTAACTGCTTGATCTTTTCAAAAAGCCTAAAACCAATTTGCAAAAACCCTGACAGAACTCCAACATAATTCGGCCCGAGTTCGGCCAGAGTTCATCCAGAGTTCGGTTAGTGGACGTTAGATTTTGAACTTGGTCCTCCTGCAGTTACGGATCTTGCCGATATTTTCTCATAGAGTTCTGCCCGAAATTCTGCCCGAATTCTGTCAGAATTCTGTCTTTGGAAAAACTATAAATAGAGAAGGATTTTGATCATTTCAAAACACCAATTCACTTTCATATCTCTTCTCTATAAGCCTACTACTTCTTCCAAAGTGTTCTGAGCTTTCATTTTCAAACCCAAGCTAGTTACAATCCTCTAGTCGATTTGCCAGTACGGTACGGTCTAGAAATTTCAGAGTGATTGTAATCAGAGGCTTGATTGAAGATAGACACTTCATAATTGAAGTTTGTCGAGTACCTCGGATCAAAGCTCGCGTTGTAGAAGTTGCAAGAACTTCAGATGAAAACTTGTGGTAATTTTCCATAGTGGATTCAACTGGAAGCTAGAGTTCTTCCGACTGGACTAATCCTCACAAGAGGAAAACCAGTATACATCCTTGTGTTTGTGTTTGCTCTCTGCTCTCTACTTTTTATTTACTTATTTATGATATATTATCTGTGATCTTGCTACTAATATTTTTAATTAGCTAAATTCTGCTGCCTATTCTATTCACCCCTCCTCTAGAGTATTGCGCTTTACAACTCGTTCCTACAATCGGTCCTACAGGTGATGGCTGATGTTACGCCTAGCTCTTAGCATTAATGGTCCTGAGTCATCATTTTAGAGCATAGGCTCCTGATGGCTTCTTGATATTGGAGCCTCTTGCGTCTTTGCAGGGATCGCGAATCTCTTTAGCATAAGGGGTTCAGAGTCATGTTCCTCTGGTCACTCGCAGTACTGCCATCTGTCATAGAGTGGAGCTTTAGTTTAACTTGTAAGCTTCCTTCTGATCGATGTCTGGCTCGTGCTTGGACCATACGAACAGCCTATATAAAGGACTGTCCTCCTTCAAGAGAAGACTCAGCTGCTTCAACAATGGCCTTGCTTGCCCGATGTTCAGCTTCTAACGACCCTGGAGTTTGCTTGAGGAGGCCGTCGGTGGCAAATCTTTTTATCCAAAGAAGTTGTAGTAGAACTACCATTGGATCTTGAGACGTCCCATGCCCTGGATGTCGTGGGTGTCAATGGCGTCTCGGCTCTCTGCCTCCCGGGTTAGGATTGCTTGCCATTCTGACCGAGGAATGGCAAGGCCTGTTGCTGTGGTTGCTTCCGTCGGCCAACTGGGGAGATAGGAGAGTCCTATGCTGGTCTTCATCCTCGGCTCGGGCCAGTAGCAGCTTCGGGCGGTGGCTTCCTTTTCTAAATCACCGGTATAATTATAGAACTGATGCGAGAAGAAAGACTACTCAGAGGCAATATGGACATGGTAGTCGCGTCTTCCAGGCATAGAGGAGCAATCCAGAGGTAATGTGGACGAGAAGTGCATCATCTACTTGAGAGAATATATAGGAGGGAGAGCGAGAGATCCCTTTACCAGAACTCATGGGCACCCTTTTCAGGGAATGTGGGTGCCTATGCTGGATCTGTCTTTAGACGTAATACTTCTTTAGGAACTTGTCGTTAATGGGCATCATTAGCAAGTCCCCATTAGGCTTAGCTAGCCGATAAGCACCGTTGGAGTACACCGTTTCTATGACGAACGGTCCTTCCCACTTGGGCTCGAACTTCCCAACCGTCTTGTGGGTCATCACCATCGGTCTTCGTACTGCCAAGACGAAGTCGCCCACCTGGTAGGATCTTTCGTGGACCTGTTTGTTAAAGGCCCCAGAGATGCGAGCTTGGTAAAGCTCAATCTTTTGATACGTAAGCAAGCACTTTTCATCCAACGCTTCTAGCTCTTGTAACAGCCTGCACTGATTGTCTTCGACGGTTAACTGATTAGTGATCATGTTAGCAGACAATATCTTCTTAAGGACTTGACCCATGCTGGTATTGGAGTCCTAAGTTGAGGAGTCAGAAGAGTGTGAGTTCCTCATGACTTCTTCTTCTGAATCTTCTGAGGTGGTTGTAGGTGTAACATACCCCAGCCCTCGACGAGTACGTTGGTAATAGTTTTCAGCTTTTCTTTTTGGAGTATGAATTCATATGGAAAGATGCCGGCCTTTACCATAATTGAGCCCCTTGTTGCTATTCAGGTCGTAGCCTATCTTCTAGATAAGGTTCTTGGCCTGTGCCGTGTAACGGTAGAACTGTATTTTGTCGCTGTCGAGATCTGGGTCTTCAGGAGTTATCCGCTGCGGATGCTCCAATCGACCGAATATGATGGGTTCCTCTTCTCTTTTTTTGGCTGGAACTATGAAGTAGGCGCCTGGGGCAGGGACAACCCGGCTCACATGATTGGCAATTATCACTTGCGTCTGTAGTTTACACAGAGAATTGTCCAGAAAATACTTGGTGTTCTAGCACGCGCAAGAGAATTGTGAAGTATGAAGTAGGCGCCTGGGGCAGGGACAACCCGGCTCACATGATTGGCAATTATCCTGTGTACAAATAAACAGGATATTCTAAGTACAGGGAGAAGAGGTTTCTGGGAAAGTGTGACGATGGAGATCGAGCACTGCAGTGGCTCCTTTACTCCGTTGACGATCTGACGACGAATCAACCTTGCTATGGCTCTCTAGCACCTTTGATGGGACTCTGGGGTCACCGATCAAGAGGCTGTCTGGATGAGAAGATCCCTTGAAGATGGTTGGTTCGTTGGTTCTTTGGTTGATAGGTGGATGAGGGTGGTCGACTCTTCGTGGATGGAGATCGCTGCTCCTTTGAAGATTATCAATTTTTAATGTTCCCTTTGTCTTTTTCCCTCCTCCTGGTGGAAGAAGAACTCCTTCTATTTATAGAGAACCGAGCACATATGCGATGTGCATTACAGTTCCTGAGATATAAAAGAATCTACCGTCATTGTACGGTGCGGGCTTCTGCGGTGCTGACACGTGGCGGACATCGAGATTTCCCTCAAACGAGATCTCTGGTGGTTATAAACATAACCGAATGAGGTGACACGTGGCACTTGCCGATTTGCTTACTCGGATACAGCCGAGTAAATCTTAGGATTTTATCATAGATTTGGAGTCTAATTGATCATCGTCTAAGATTTAAATCAATCTGATATGATATCAATCATGATTTAATCCCAATCTTCTCTGCAAGAGGCGGTTTAAACAAACCAATTGGGGTGGACCCATGCTTCCTGCGCCTCTGGTGAGGACTAAGTGCTGCTGCGCTTCTGTGGCGACGAGTAAATCGTGCTTTTAGAGACGACGAAACCTCTGTGCTTTCAGGCGACGAGTGGACTTGGCTTCGAATGACGACGAGACTTCTTTGCGTATAGAGCAACTTACGAAGCTGTATTTCGGACTACCAGAGTCATTGTGCTGTAGGCGACAAGTAGGCTTGTGCTTCAGGTTGGCGAGGTTACGGTGCTTTTGGAGCGACAGGTTGACTTGCATTGGTTGCGATGGGAGTTCCTAAGTCTCTTGTAGAAAAGTAACTTAAGCTTCTGATCCGGAGCAGATGACTGCATCGTAGGAATGGAGATGGTATGAGCATATCACCATCATGCGCCTCATGCAGACGCAGGTAAGTAGCTGCGCCTTTGAATAGTGAAGGTGTTGGCTGCGAAGGGAAGGGTATGACACCCTTGTGCGTATGATATTGGCGCATGCAGATAGCTGTGCCTCTGGAGTGTAGACACTGGCTTCTGGAATAAAAGAAGGGGAGGAGGGCCCTACCACCATCTTGTTCCTAAGGTTGGCGCAGGCAGGTGGCTGCGCCTCTGGCTCGAAGGCTCCGGCTTCTTCAAGGTGCTGGGTTGCTGATATGCTTCTGAGAGGCTGCGCCCACAAGAATATCAGAACATGCTTCGGTGGAGGTCAATCATCCAGCGTGTGTATCGAAAAGAAGGAAGGATGCACTTCAATGAAGACTGCATCCCTTGTAGATCCCTCTAGGCTTCTGTCGAATCTGTACTAAATCTTTTGTAGAAGAACAGAATTAGTCCCTTATGTATAGTCTTGATGTGTCTGTACTAGACTTTGGTAGACATGATAATGAAGGGACTTCTCTCCATATCTTTTGTTTTGTCTTTTTAGCACTGAGCCTGAGTCTTTTGCATCTTCTGCGCTTTAGCGAAGGGATGTCTTCAACTGAGATTTTAAATGCTTCTATAGTAGTCAGGATGCATGCTAATGAATGTTTTGTGTAGGCAGAGTAAGTATATCATATTATCCTTTATTTTTATGCAAGTGCGGAGGAGTCGACTATCGGTAAGAAATCACTTAAATGTGATATGGCTATTTACATGTTGAATTCAACTTGACTGCTTAACATATCATTAACAATGAAAAAATGTTGCCTTTTCAGAGTATTTCCATAACCTGTTGAATGATAACACCAAGTATGTAAACGATATTTTCCAGGAATATTACCATAACATGCTTAGCTTGTTAACTCAATGCTTCTTAGATGATGTCTTACATAAAGAAATGCTATATTATGTTATAACATGTTTCATATGATTCTGCTCATGATCTGTAAATTGATGCTAGGCCCCAAATAGAAAGATCACTCTAATAATGTTTGCTCAGATGATTACTTAGTATTGGTTTAGGCGAGTGGGCTAGTTCTGTTCGTCAGTACATAGATGATGAACTGACCCACGTTGTGGGCACTCTTTTTAAGTGCTCGTACTTGGAAAGTTCAGTACACAAAGATTAGCTTGATTAATCCTGCGACATCGAAGATTTGTTGGGCATACAAAAGCTTTCCTTGTACAAGATGATGTGTTCTATTTATAAAGGGCATAATGTATAAAACATTGTAATCAGTTGTACCAGTGAGTTGTAAGCCAAGTCGACATATCCTGTTGTAAAGTCTATGTATCAAGTACCAAATGTAAGCCTAAATGGCAACGTGTTTCAGTGGCTATCAAGTGTACTGTGAGATACGTTGTAAACTTTGCATTCTATTGCAATGTCTTGTACTCTATTTCAATTATCAATAAAGACAACTTATTTCTTCATGTCTCTGTACGACTTCAAGTTATTTGCTCATTTTGCTTCTAAAGTCAACAATGTGTTCTATTCAATGAGAAGAAACGTTCTCATTATTTTTAATTTGTCTGTTTCTGCCGCTGCGATGTGTCTTTTTTTTGAAGATTATCAATTATGTACCGTCTTTGCCTTGTACAAGTGCAATACTAGACTTGTACGGCATCACGCCCAAAAAAGGACGAACGATTCGGCGTGAATCAAAGTGAGGACAAACAATTTTCCGAATGGGGGCATGACAGATACGATGCCCCCGTATCCATGACCCAATCACCATCATGATACATGCCACAAGATTCCTCTGCGTCGGTCGCTGTGATGATGATATCTCCAAACACATGATTCCACCTCTTGTAAGGCCTGAACTAATCTCAATTATCTAAGAGAATTCTTATGTAAGGCCTGAACCAATCCTAATTATCTACACCACATGATCCCACCTCCTAATCGATGTGGGACTAAATTACCAACTCCATTGTCACCCTCCATTTGAGCGCTTAACTAAAAACGAGATACACTCCAACAATCTCTACCTTAGCTCATTTTTTATGACCGAGCAACCTAGCACACCCGACTACCATTTGTTCATTTCCGCTAGCCGAACACCCTTAGCATACTCCGGCTACCTTCGCTCGTTCCCGCTAACCGGACAACCTTAGCACACTCCAGCTATCTTTGCTCATTCTCGCCAGCCGAGCACCTATGAGATCTAACATATTGTCATCTCGATCCGTTCGACCACAGAACCAAGCCTGACACGTTCATCCACACCACAATTACGTGCCAACCACAAAGCCTTGCTCCACCTTGGGCTCGTCAAACCCGCCTTTGAAGCCAATTCTTGTAGTTGATGCTCCTACTCCACCTTGAGAAGAGCCTGTATAATCCGATTATACACATGAACGTTCATCGCCATCTATCTCGAACTAATTAGAGTCGTCCAAACTAGCCCCATAACCATAGGCTTTGATACCAATTGTTGGACACGTGTAGAAACGTTTGCCAACCCACCTAATCAAAACCAACTCTCGTCTAACGGACACCAAGCACAAGATGAAGACAAGTATATGACGGTGACGTATGTCACCTGGACAAATCTCAACCTTTAATAACTCAGATAAAATTACAAGATTGATAGAACTCACGTTGAACCATTTGTCCTAATAGGTTCAACCCCTTCACCACTCTCAAGAAGAAAAACAGAAGATTACAATTGACATCACTCACCAACCCGTAGCAATTTTCCTAACCGAAGTTGATGACTCCTCGATTAGATCTTCTTTTTCCTTCTGTCTTGGATGACGAAGTTCTAAGAGCAAAGTACGGACTTTCTCTTATATTTTTTGTGAACAAGCACCCTGAATCTCTACTTTGTACTTTACTTTGTGCCTCCACCCTCACCCCATATATATAGGATGAGAAAATCATATTCTAGCCATAATAGGATTCCTAAATAGGAATAAAATAGGAATCCTATTATGCCTAAAATATTCCATCAACATCCTATTTTAGATCATAATAGAATTTTCTAAAATAAGAATTATATTATATCTAAAATAACACAACACCAACTATGGACATCCAAATTTAATCAAATCAATATATAACTAAATTTGGATTCCACAAATATGTTACCAAATCCAGACTGGACTCCAACACTCTTACAATTCTACTACTTCTCTCCTTCTCACATAACTTTCTTTTCATTTTCCACTTTCAATCTCTTCCTCTTTTTGAATCTTATTATAGAAATTTAGAAGATTTAGAAATCGTAATAGTTGAATTGGAGACGACGAAGGACTAATAAAATTCTGACAGTTGTATTATTAAGAACTATCAACTTAAGTGTATTATTCCTAATAAAATGTGTGTTACCCCCTAACACTTTTTAATGTAGATATGTTGTCTGTGCGTTGTTCTTACTAATTTTTTTTTATTTATTGCTTCTACATGTACAGGTATAGGTAGGGGTGAGCATTATTCAGTTTTGGACCGAAAACCGAACCGAACCGAACCGAATAAGAGGTTCGGTTCGGTTTTAAAAAAATTCGGTACGGTTTCGGTTTTGAAATACTAAATTTTCTTATTCGGTTTCGGTTTCGGTTTTGGGTTTCGGTTTCGGTCCAAAACCGAAAACCGAATAAGAAAATTTAATTAATTAATTAATATATATATATATATATATATATATATGTGTGTGTGTGTGTGTGTGTGTGTGTGTGTGTGTGTGTGTGTACTATATATAAGTATTAATATATATAGGTATATACTAAATATATATAGGTATATACTAAATATGTTTATGTATATTTAGTTACTATATATATTAACAAAAAAATCTCAAAAAAATAAAAAAAAATATGAATAAACCGAATAAACCGAAAACCGAACCGATTTAATTCGGTTCGGTTTGATTCGATTTTGGACCAATTCGGTTCGGTTTCGGTTTTGCTTATTCGGTTCGGTTCGGTTTTAAAAAAATTCGGTTCGGTTTCGGTTTTGAAAATACTAAATTTTCTTATTCGGTTTCGGTTTCGGTTTTGGGTTTCGGTTTCGGTCCAAAACCGAATAAAAAAATTTAATTAATTAATTTATATATATATATATATATATATATATATATATATATATATATATATATATATATATATATATATATATATGTGTGTGTGTGTGTGTGTGTGTGTACTATATATAAGTATTAATATATATAGGTATATACTAAATATATATAGGTATATACTAAATATGTTTATGTATATTTATTTACTATATATATTAACAAAAAAATCTCAAAAGATTAAAAAATATGAATAAACCGAATAAACCGAAAATCGAACCGATTTAATTCGGTTCGGTTTGATTCGGTTTTGGACCAATTCGGTTCGGTTTCGATTTTGCTTATTCGATTTCGGTCCAATTCGATTTTGAGTTATTCAGTTCGGTTTAAACCGAATAAACCGAATGCTCACCTCTAGGTATAGGTATGTTTTCTTTCTTGTGCTTAGTTTTTTTTGGAGGAAAGAAAAGCGATGGATGCTGGGGCTGTCCGCTGCCATCATTCCTCCTTTCCTTTCTTTTTTCAATATAAATGCCTTTCCCCTTCTCCTTATCTATATTTGACCATTCATTTCACCTTTTAAAACATAATAATGATGTTGGCAACTGTTAACAAAAGTTGATCTCAACGGAATTGGGAAAACTTTGATGGGATCTGACATTGTAAAACTGGTCATGGACTCATGTGTCCATGTCCATCGTGGTTTGCGCGCTTTCAAGTTTACCAGTTTGTGACGACATAAAAAAAAAAAAGAGCTTTGCTATGCCTACAACCAGTGCTTACAACCCTCCTACAATCTACCACGTGTCGGATTTCGATTGGAGGAGGGGAGTAAGTGGTGGGGTCGGATGGAGCCCATGTAGCAGGGGGGGTGTGAGAGGTGGTGGGACCCGGTGGGACCCATATGTAAGAGGTGGGTGAGTGAGGTTGTAAGAAAGTTGTAAGATTTTGGTAGTAAAGTTAGCATTATTGAAAAAAAAAAACTAAAATATAATTTAGAGCATCTCCAACCCTATTGTCTTGTTAAGTGTTGTGAGTCTTAGGTGGCTCCTATGTAGGGGTGACGATTTTGCTCTCATACCCTCTACCCTAGCCGGGTACCCTGCACCCTCAGGTGCCCACGGGTATCCTCTACCCTTCGAGGGCATGTCCTACCCTTACCCTCTTGGAATTAGGGTAGGGTAAGGATTTTATTCTGTTACCCTAGTGCAATTACCCGGGTACCCGCCCTACCCTCTGCCCTGTAACCCTACCCTGAACCCTACCCTACCCTGAATCACTACCCTACCCACTACCCGTTAATCCTAACCCTTTAAAACCCTCGACCCTACCCTTCTCCCAACCCGCTTTGTAATTTTGTATAGTCCCACTGCCATAGTATTACTACTACTTATAGTTTTTTTTAATTAGTACTTAGGATTAGGAGAACTACATGGTGCTTGATCCTAAGGAGTCAGATCTAGCCCCCTCCTTGGGTATGTAGGCAGCCCAGGTTCTACTATATAACTGGGTTCAACGCCTTTAGTAAAAAAAAATATTCTCCATGTTATTTCTTGTTAAGTTGTTATAATTTTGAATGCTGTCAAAATCTGAAAAAAATGAAATGGAAAGAAAAAATATTCCCCCCTGTTTACTAGCAAAAAATTTGATTTTCAAAGTTAAAAAAATGAAATGGCAAGGATAATACCCTTACCCTCCCTACCCTGACCCTCAGCTACCCTGTGAGGGTAAAGGGCAACGACGGGTAATGAGTATTGGTTTTTTGGAAGAGAGCTACCCTACCCTACCCTCATGACTCCCCTAGGGTATCAAAAAAAGGTCAATACCCTACCCTACCCTGCCCTCTTCCTGCCCTTACCCTACCCTACCCTACCCATCGCTAGCCCTACTCCTATGTGGCATGAGCCACAAGACAATGTCTTATTTATGTGGCAAAATTATATCTCAAAAGACAATGAGATAAAAAAATTCTCTCCAATGCAAAAGTATTGAGGAGACAATAAAAAGTATTTTTTTCAACTTCCAAGGCAACTTTTAAGACAACTACTCATCTTCTTTCTTTTTTCTAATATTTTTTATTCATAATTGATGACATGGAAGAGAAGACATTGTCAAGTGCATTGTCTAGAACAAGACAATTAACTTCACAATGTCTTCTTCAATTTTTGCCACATAAGCTTCACAAATGACTTGACAATTGCATTGGAGAAGAACTTTTGAATAAAAATTTGTCATTCCTGTGTGACATTAACTTTTTTCCAAAGTCACAATAGGGTTGGAGATGCTCTTAGTGTGATAATTAGTGGCAGATATTTGTTCCATAGGTTGGGATTAAAAAAACGAGAAGCCACCTGATTGGTCCGAAAAATCAAAAAAATAATTTTATTTATGTAGGCTAAAAAAAAAAACGACCAATCATTGACAGGTACGTGTTAGCAGTTTCAGCAGCAGTTGGTCTGCGTAGACGCATGTAATTACAAAGCTCGAATTAACCCCTCTTGGTCCATTGCTTTCCAACAAAAGATATCTAAGCTTTAGTAATTAATATGACACGTAATGTCCTATAATCACATCAAAAGTTACGATTGAGCGCTCATGTTCCCCAACTGTCAATCATTGGTGGGCCCCATTCTTTTACCTAAGGTGATCCAGATAAGCTTAGGGACCGTTTGGTAAACCGTAAGGCCTCGTTTGGTTACCGGAATTTGAGCTTGGGAAAGGAAAGTGATTCCTTTCCTATGTTTGGGAGCCAAAGGAAAGTTGTTGGAAAGGAAAAATGATTCCCAAGAGGTAGGAAAATAGGGAGGAAAGTGGTTCCTCCCATTTATCTAAGGAATCACTTTCCCTCCAACTTTTCCGCATTTATTACAAAAAATTTTGACCAAAATATCCATGTTTATAATATTATTTATCATTTTTATCCATAATATCTTTTAGACAAAAATATTTCTAAGTAATAATTATTTTTATTAGCACGAGGGTATTTTTGGAAAATTGACTTGATTTTGTTTCCTTTCCTTACAAACACCAAACACTATAATGAAAATTAAAGATATATTCCGGCTATAATCCCGATCTTTCCAAACACCGGAAAAGGAAAGTTTATAGGAATTATAATTTCCTAAAGGAAAGGAAATACCAAGGAATCAGTTTCCTTTCCTTTCCATTCCGCGAACCAAACGAGGCCTAAGTGTAGGAAAATATGGATTTAGACTTTCAAGTAGGAAAGAGTAATAGAAATTGATTCACTTTCTTGTCCCCCTAGTAGGGGACAAAGGTGTTTGGTTAGGATAAGGAAGTGAGAAGTGGAAAGTTGAAGAGTATGTTATAATAATAACTTTTATTTGAATTAATTAATGTTAATAAAAATATTTGGTTAATTAGTTAATAAATTTAATTATATAATCAAATATCTAATATTAATTTAATAATTTAATTAATTAATACCAATTAACTAATATTAAATATAATTAATAAACTATTTATAGATATTTAATATTAGTTCTTAACTATATTAATTATATTAGTCAATTAATCCTTTGAAAAATCTCAAAGAGCTCTAGGAGCCGTTCATTCAAAAAAAAAATGTGTTCTCTTCTTCCCCACCCCCACCGGCTGTCGTCCCACCGCCACCGTCCCTTCCCCGTCCAAGCCGGCTTCTCTTCTTCCCCGGTCATTCTCCTCCTCCTCCTCCTACGAGCAGATCTCCATCTACAAGGCAGCGACGACAGCGTGGATAGGGACGACGACAACATGGATGGGGACGGTGACGGCGTCCACCGGTGCGAAGTCCGGCTCAGGGCGGTTCGTCATTGAGGCGGACGTTCGTCATCGAGTTCGTCAATTAGCCTCTGGCTGACGTCTCTGTCAGGCATTCCATAATATAACAATTATCAAAAAAAAAAAAAAAGTAAAAAAAAAAAGGAGGGAATCACCCCACATCCAGTGGATGAAGCTGGATGTGGGTGGCCGGTGTTTGAGCTGCTTTTCCTGCCGACAGGAAATAAAACATGTCAGACAAACTTCTTTCATGTCCCCTTCCCCATTTGAACCAAACACTGGAAGAAGACTTCCATGCTTCAAATCCTATGAATTCACGTTCCCTCCTCCCACTTCCATTTTACCAAACAGACCCTTAAGAGCATCTCAAACCCTATTGTGAGTTTGAAAAAAATGGTTGTCACATAGGAATGACAACCATTTTTTCCAAAAGTACTTCTCCAATAAAGTGTGGAGTGACATGACAATGACATAACAAAGACAATCATGTGAAGTTGGTTGAAGTTGGTTGTCTAGATCTAAACAATGCATTTCACAATATCTTTATGTCCATATCATCATTTGTGAATAAAAATATTTATAAAAAGAAGTAGAAAAATAAAAGTTGTCTTGGAAGTTAAATTACTTTGTATTGTCTTCTCAATACTTTTGCATTGAAGATGACTTTTTAAATTTATTTGTCTTCTCAATACTTTTGCATTGAAGATGACTTTTTAAATTTATTATCATTTGTGAATATAATTTTGTCATCTATACAAAATATTATCTTGTATTCTATACCACCTAAAATTTACAACACAAAACAAGACAATAGGATTTGGAGATGCTCTAAGCCGTCCTTTTTAACCCACAAGAATAATCAAGTTTCAGACTGGTATGAAACGACAATATCTTTAGGTTCCCCACTTTTAACAGTTTAGCCTCAAGTTGTGAATCGGGCCGGGCCGGGCCGGCCCGCAGCCCACATTGGGCGGTTCGAACCGGGCTCGGGCCAAGCCCGGACCGGACCGGAGCTGACAGCGGGCCGGGCCTGGCCCGGCCCGGTCGGGAAAATCCAAGCCCAGCCCGGCCCACAGGACCGGCGGAGGAGGGGCTGGGCCGGGCCGGTTCGGGCCAGCGGGCCGGGCCGGGTCCGGGCTTCGGTCGGGCCGGTCCGGGCTTGGGTTGGGTTTTGAATGTTTTTTTTTTTTTTGAAAAATTTGATAAAAAGTTTATGTTAAAATTTCATAGTAAATAATTGATGTTAAAATATATTGTAAGTGTATTAAGTGTTAAAATTTCATTATAAATTATTTATCCTAATATATTATTTTAGTTTACATTTATGTATAAATATATTGTAAGTGTATTAAGTGTTTTAAAGTTTACAAATTTATTTTACATTTTTTTAAAGTATAAATTTATAAAGTTTAAATTTATAAAGTTTAAATTTATAAAGTTTATTAAATTTTATATAAAATTTATAAAGTATATAAAATTATTTATAAAGTTTATTCTAAGTGTATAAAGTTTTTTTAAAGTTTAAATTTAGTAATATTTGTATAAATTTTAAACATTTTTCCCTCCTTCTTTTTCCGGGCTTGGGACCGGCATAGGCGAAGTTAAAAAATGTTTTTTTTATATTTTTAATTTATTTAGTTTGTTTTAGTTGTTAATTTAAATTATTTATATTTTACTTACTTTCTTTTAAGTAATAAAATTTATAATTTATTTTAGTTGTTAATTTAAATTATTTATATTTTACTTACTTTCTTTTAATTAATATGATTTATAATTTATTTAGTTTTTTAAATTATTTATATTTTACTTACTTTCTTGTAAATTATTTACTTTCTTTGTTTGTTTTTTTTGAAAGTATAATTTTTTAAAGTATAAATTATTTACTTTTAAAAATTATTTACTTACTTTCTTTGTTTGTTAAAATATACATTGAAAGTATAAATTAGAAAATTTTAAAGTATACATTGAAAGTATAAATTTTTAAAGTACAAATTCCGAAAGTGTAAATATCAAAGTTTTTTTTTTTTTTTTTTTTTTTTTTTTTTGGAGAAAAAAATATCAAAGTTAGTATTCATACCTTTGCCTCATTCATCTTGCACCGCTCTAGATGATTCACCAATTCTAAGCGATTCGAAGTCTAGCTCGTTGATGTCGGCACTTTCATCTACTTTGTCTTGAGTTCTTTTCTCGGCATGGACCCAGTCTTGGACACATACACATGCTTCCAAGATATCTGGCAGCAACCGGCTTCTCTTCTTGCTCAAAATTCTTGAACCTGAACTAAAACATGACTCCGATGCTACCGTGGACACCGGAACCATTAGTAGATCACGTGCTATCATAGAAAGTACAGGATATCTTTTCTCGTGTTTTTTCCACCATTCTAAAATGGTGAAGTGAGTGGAAGAATCGTCTTCTTCCTCATAAGAACTAAGGTATAAAGACAACTCTTGGGTCGGTTGGGAAGATTGTCTTTGTTTCTTCCGTTGTAGTATACGTTTGGCGTGTGTCAACTTAGACACCAAACCAGAGCTACTACTACCACTAGGCCCTTGAGTTGGGCGGGGAGTTGGTGCTTTGTCTTCATAATGAATAACTAATCTATCCAAAGTTGCCTTAACTTCTACTTTTATGCCACTAACATCAACATTCATGTTCTGTCCAAAGTCATCTAACAATGTATCTACACCATCTAATTTAATTCTAGGATCAAAAATTGAAGACAAGCAATACAATAAAGGTACATCGCCCCAATATTTTTTGAATTTTGCTTCCATTTTCTGTACAACATAAGCAAAATTGTGGTTAGTTCTATATTTAGAAAATAAGAAAGAAATGTTACAAAGTTCTTGTAAAGCTAGGCAAGAAGTTGGATAGTAAACACCGGAAAGAGTACGTGTAGCATTGTAAAAAGTTTCTAAAAAATCATAAATTGAACTAGCAACTTCCCAATCATCCTCAGTTACTTGAAATTCAAAATTGAGATCCGTGTTACAATAATATGTAATAGGATCTTTAAAGGGAATTGCGGACTTCAACATTAAGTAAGTTGAGTTCCATCTATGTGGAACATCCTTTACAAATCTTCTAAAACGAATACTAAAATGTAAGCATGTGGCCTTGAACTGTTGTTGCCGTGCAGGAGACGTGTTTAAACTGTGTAAACATTGTCTAAGAGTATCTAAATGTGAGCTAAAATAATCAAGACATTCTTTTACTACTAAGTTAATAATATGACAAGCACATCTAACATGCATTAATCTACCTTCTAAAATGGGTTGAAATAATAGTTGTAATGAAGAGATGGCAGAAGTATTATTACTAGCATTATCAAAAGAAACATAAAATATTTTTTGGTGAATATCATATTCACGCACGTGTTCTATAATAGCGCTTGCTATTATGGAGCCTGTGTGTGGAAATTCTAATATCTTTAGACAGATGATGCGTTTTTGCAACACCCATTGTGAATCTATGTAATGTGTTGTGATACAAATGTAAGCATAATTTTGCTTACTTGTCCAAATATCAGAAGTAATGGCTATTTGACTAACATGCAAAAAACTTTCTTTTAAAGCCTCTTTTTTTCATGAAAAAGTCTAATAGCCTCTTTTCTAGCGGCGCCTCTAGGCACTTTACTAAAACAAGGATTTAAAGAAGATGTGACATAATCATATAAATTATCACTTTCACCCGCAGTGAAAGGAAGTTCATCAGAAATCAAATATTTTGTAAACTCAGTTTTATGCCGAGCGGCAGAATAAGAAAACGTACCCATGTTCGATCCCGTGCTACCTCCACCAAAATTTATTTGAGTTTGAGATGCAGAAATTGTGTCCCTCCCGTAACAGGTCTCGTAGTGTCTTGAAATTGTACCCGTGCCACCTCCAGTCTTCCATTTGTATATGTTGGCACATTTCTTGCACTGTGCCGCGTACGCAATTGGATTTCCTTTCGGATCTAAAACAAGAGAATTATCGGGATTAGTTTGATAAAGAATAGTAAAAAATTCCCAATACTTTGATTTCTTCTTTCTTTTTGGCACATTCTGATTGGAACTCGCAATTTCTGGAGGGGATCCTACTAAATCTTCAGGAATATCATCAGGAATAGGATTTTGCTCAAAATAAGTATGAAAATATTCATAAGAATTTCCGGCATCACCGGTAGGTGGGTTAGAACCTTCTCCGGCCATTATAAAAAATTAATATAAAAGAGAGGGAGAGAAGAAAAATACACCGGAAAAAAAATTCCCGAAAAAAAAAGAGCAAGTAAAAGAGAGGGAGAGAGAGTAAGAAAAATACAAACAAATTTTGTTCAAACAATATAAATTTTTTTTGAATTTTTAAGAGAGAAAGAGAAGAAAAAATATTAAATCGGACGCCGGATTTCGGAGTTGAGCCTTGAGCGGGGTTGGGAGCTTCTTCGCAAATTGATGGAAATTTAATGAAAATTGTATGAAGATTGAATGAGTGAGTTGTGTTAGAAATATGGATTTTATGGGCTATTTATAGAATTTTTTTCATGCCAAATGACCCCCTCTACCCTCAAAATATAGTTGTTGGAGTGGTTTTTTGGTCATTTTCTTGAAAAATGACCAAAATACCCCTCTAACGTTATTATAACAGCTATATTATGGGGGTATTTTGGTAAAATACCCCCCTGAAATTCAAAAAAAAAAAAAAAAAAAAAAAAAAAAATCAGTCAGCCGGTTCAGACCGGGCCAGACCGGGCCGGGCCGGTTCGGGCCAACCGGGCCGGGCCAACCGGGCCGACCGTTTAAAAAAAAAAAAAAAAAAAATTTTTCCAGCCGGTCCGGGCCGGGCCGGGCTTGGGCTCGAAGGGGGGGGCCCGACCCGGACCACTTGGCTCTTCGGGCTGGGCCGGTCCGGGTTTTTGGGCGGGCCGGGCCGGGCTAACAGGAGGTCGGGCCTGGCGGGCTCGGGCCGGGCACCGGGCCGCCCGGCCCATTTTACACCTTGAGTTTAGCCGCCTTTGGGATATTGCGAACAGTGTTGTTCCAATCATAGTTGCTATAAATAGTACATTTTTGCTTTGGAGATGACATCTGGGTTGTGGGTGGGTGGATATTGTC
>JANAVB010016400.1:6288484-6303484 GCA_029216955.1 Iris pallida | reverse complement strand
CAATCAGAGTGGGACTCCCACTCATCAATTCTCCATAGCATTTACATCAACCTCGATGTTATGGAGAATGCCAACCGGAGGGGTGACCAGCCCCTCAAAGATCCGATGGTTTTGCTCCCGCCATACATGCCAAACCGAAGCAGCCAGACGAACTCTGGCTGTTCGGAACCAGTCCTGCCCTCTACCCCTACTATCCCGAATCACCGTGATGATGTCCCCAATACATTTCTCAGAGGAGAACACTCCCAATACGCGACTCTGCTTCGACCAGATCTGCCATGCCAGAGTGCACTCGAAGAAGATATATTTTATAGATTCAGGCTCCAAACCGCAAAGCACACACTTGGGATCCGGAACCGGCACTCCAAACGAACTCAGGCGATCTCTAGTCAAGAGGCGGCCCAGTAGAAGCTTGTATACACACAATTGCATCTTCCTGGCCAGACCCTTGCACCAAACGAACTCGTAATCAGAATTCAGAGGGAAAGTACGCCGGATAAGGTTGTAGCAGCTACGGAATTGGAACTCTCCAGTTCCCGAAGATGCTTCAGTCGGCTCCCAAATCCACCGATCCATAGGCAAAGCCGGGTCAATGGCTGTAGACATAATGATCCCATCCTGCTCCTCAGTGAACCGATAAAAATCCGGCCTCCACTCCCCATTTCGTATGATGCGACTACACGTCAGACCACGCCTGTCCTACTGATGAGTCGGGGCTCCCCTGATGTCCAACAGCGAACGCCGATCTATCCAAGGATCCCGCCAGAGGTCCGTACCCGACCCATCCTTCATGATCCTCCGGATAGCAGACTTGAGCACCTCCATGTGTCTCAAGATAGTCTTGAACGTGACTGAATTGTTGTTGTCCGTATAACACGTCCAAAAGTTGCCCTGCTTTATGTATCTACTGTGCATCCAGTCCGTCCAGAGCGACCCCCCCGCTGATGAATCTCCAGGCCATCTTGAGCGCAGACGCCTCCCTAATCTCCAGCAACGGCCTGAGCCCCACTCCTCCCTCCTTCCTGGGACGACAGAGATGCTCCCAGGAGATTGCATGCATACCCCCTCCAAATAAAATCGGCATAGAGTCGCTCCACTCGTCGAATAGTGGCCACAGGGAGGAGGATGGACTGCAGCCAGAAATGGGTCCCAGCCGAGATCACCGATCTGACCAGCTTAATACGTCCGCCAAAAGGCAGACTGGCTGCTTGCCAACCTTCTACTCTCCTCTGGACATACTCCACCAGACTATGGCAGTCCTGATCCCGTGCATAGTTGACTGTGAGAGGCACTCCTAAGTATCGTACCGGAAGATCACTACTCGCGATACCCAACACATCAGCCCGCTCCTCCTTCCGGGGACACAGGGAGCTGAAGTAGACCCTACTCTTATCCATGTTCATCTGGAGACCCGAAAAGGACTTCAAATCTTACATAATAGCCATAAGCGTCTGTAACCCCTCCGCCGAAGGCTGGATAAAGACTAGCAGATCATCTGCATAAATAAGGTGGGTAATTGGGGGGTCCATCCTCCGAAACAGAGGGACCAGCCGTCCACGGTATACTGCCAGATCCATCAAACAAGTAAAGTATTTCATAACAAGCATGAACAGGTAAGGGGACAATGGGTCACCTTGCCTAAGCCTACGGTTGCTCTGGAAGTACCCATAAGGAACACCCTGGATGAGAACAGAGAAAGTAGGGGACGTAATGCACTCCCGGATCAGCGCAACCCAGTGTTCTGCTAATCCCATGGCGGTCATCAGATGGCAGATGAAGTCACGATTGACCATGTCATACGCCTTTCTCAGGTCCAGTTTAACACAAGCTTTGTTCCCTTCAGGTCTGCTAAATGTAACGCCCCAGAACCAGAATACTGGAGAGCGGGGGAGTTAATACAAGGGGAGTAATCATGATAATCAAAAGATCAGAAATTTTCTAGGTGTGATTGAGAAACTCCTATCGTATCCTAGGTCCTACGTCCTAATTGCAGGCTCGTAATTAGTACTCTAAGTCGAGCACCATTACGAGATCGCACTAATTGTGACACGAGACCTGCATGGGCTACCACAAAAACGTGTCACGACCCGTACCCTGAAGAGGGGCACGAGCACGTGGTTACGTCCAGCCTACGCCGCAGAATCTAAATCACGTATTCTTGCCCCACGCCAAGTTTCAACTCATTTCGATACTCCAAGCTCCGTTTCGCCCTCTAACTCGATTTTCCCTATTTTTATTCTAGCCCTTTTCCTATTCTTCTAACTTTTTCCAACACTACAACAAAAAACCCTTTTAATGACGCTCGACAAGGAGTTTTAATGACGGCTGATACATAAGCGTTATTAAGTTAAAAAATACCTTTTTTCTATGACGGTTTGGACTAATTCTGGGCTTTTTATAACGTTTATAAAACAAAGCGTTATTAAAAGTTTAGAGCGGTGGCAAACTTGTAATATTTTTGAACTTCAATTTTTGGCAAAATCTTTGCTATAGCCCGCCTCTCCCCCAAAATATTCTGATATTCTCCTTCTCCTCCTTTCTTCTCCCTCCTCTCCCCAAACTCCGAAACCCTAACTCTAGTTCAGCGAGTTAACACTCTCCTCTCCTCCTCTTCTTCTCCTTTCTTTCCTTCAACTCTAAAACCCTAACCCTAGATCCGGAAACATTTGCCCCTCGGGCCGCCTCGCCTCGCCAAACTGGGGAACGAGCACTACAAGAAGGGGCGGCTCGAGGATGCCCTGCGCTGCTACGACCGCGCCGTCGAGATCTGCCCCGGCAACGCCGCGTGCAGGAACAACCGCGCCGCGGTCCTGGCCGGCCTCGGCCGTCTCTGCGACGCGGTGAAGGAGTGTCGTGAGGCGCTGTGCCTCGACCCGGGCTACGCCCGCTCGCACCACCGCCTGGCCATATTGCACCTCAGGCGAGCTTCCTCTCTCGTTCGATTAGGGTTTATTTTGCTATTTTGGATGCTTGTGTGGAGCAGTAATTTTTCTGTTTGTGTCAATAATACGTTCTCCATTTGTTTGTCAGCTGTTCTTTGTCTACCAGAAGGAATTTTCTCAATATTGTACACTACTAATTTTCTTTTGTCATTTACAGGGGAAACTTTACATGATTATGGAGATTTGTCGTATTTTCGATCAAATTTACAAAGAACATCTTGATGGCGTGTATGTATCGTATATCTTGTTAGCTTATAGAACTTCTTTTCTTTAGAAGCAATTATGACTAGATTTTACATTCTATTCCGCTTCACTATCTGCAATGCATGTATATCTATGGACATTTAGGACATTTTTGATTTCATGTTAGGGCCTGTTTCATCACCGTGTATCAGGATTCCACGAGTTTATAGTGGTCCTGGTTGAGAATCATAGGATTGCAAATTTAGTTTCCATGTTTTTGATTGTCATAATACACTTAACTGATTCGAAATCCTTTCATTTGTTTATTTGGCTTCAACTGTACATACAGTCACATTTGGATTTAAAAGGGAAAGTTACCTCTTCGACATTAACGAGGACACAAATTTTTATTGGAATAGAAACCTTATTTTCAGGAGTAAAGTTACCATAGTCACGTGTCAATACTTTATTGAGAATTAATATTTCCAAGTGAATTTCCAATTCCTAAATTCAACTTTCTTATTGCTCTACTCAGATGATTTGATTGTTCTTTATTTATCCCAACTGTTTCTATGATTTTTACTTGGGTAAGAATATCATCTTACGTTACCATTGAATTTGAAGCTCCACTTATATAATTTTGAAGTAATCTTTTTGCCCCATTTACTACATTTCAAGTTAATTTGTGAATATTATATCATGCTGTAATAGTTATTTTCTTTGTTCATCACTTCACATAATTTATGAAAGATGATTTTGTTCCAACAGGCGTCCTGGTGGAGATAAGATCTATAATGTTTTTGATAATCAACTCCCTGCAACCCTGAAAAGGCTGCAGTTTGACAAGCGAATGTAAGAAAGCTGATTACTGAAGCAGATGGATACCAACCTCACTTGATAGCCCCTGAGCAAGGATATCGCCGGCTCATTGAATCTTCACTAGTTAGTATAAGAGGTCCTGCTGAGGCAGCTGTCGATGCGGTATGCAGCAAATTTAACCGACAAATCATCAGCTACTTGTTGACTTTCTTATGAAAATTTCCTAATATGCTGATTTATATTCTCTTCTAAAGCTTCTATTCATTTTTATAGCAGTGTTTTATTAATATATTCTATTTTTGTCTTCCATTTATTATTTGTTTTTAAGAGCTGCTGGAAATTTTCCTAATATGGTGATTAAACCCCAAGTGCAAACATAGGGCAAACATATTCCTAATATGGTTTTGTGACTTCCATTGCAATGAATTATGGTTTTGAAAAAATCTATCCTTGCAGTTCTACTATGCACTATGAGCCAACCTTATGTATTTTGATACTGCTATTTTTTTTACCTTTTTTTGGTCATTTTCTTGACTGTTTTTACAATTTGCAGTTGTGGTTAACTTGTTTTTACATGGCAGTTTTGTTCCTGCAGTTCTACTATGCACTCTGAGCCAACCTTATGTATTTTGATCCTGCTATTTTTTACCATACTTTGGTCATTTTCTCGACGGTTTTTCCAATTTGCAGGTGCAGGTAACTTGTTTTTACATGGCATTTTCTGTAGTTCTACTATGCACTATGAGCCAACCTTATGTATTTTGATCCTACTATTTTTTTACCTTACTTTGGTCATTTTCTGGACTGTGTCTACAATTTGCAGGTGCGGTTAACTTGGTTTTACATGGCAGCTTTGCTCCTGCAGTTTTACTATGCACTCTGAGCCAACCGTGTTGTATTTTGATCAAACTAGCTTAGTTATCCTCTAATTCAAACTAAGTTTTTTTTAATCTTTTTCAGGGTTTTGCTACGTGATGCCGACAGTTTTGATGTGCTCAAAGTTGAAGCCAATGTACTAATAGTTTTGAGGGTCTACTTACTAGTAGTAGTTGTAAATATATGTATTTGGATGTCCTATTTTGAAAAAAATATAATGAAGATGGTGATATATATTATGTATATATTTGTAATTGGATTAAATGGTACTCTATAACATTTAGATATTTTCTTGTGAATATGGTCCAAAATGAATTTTTGAAATTGAATTGAGCAACATTGAGCATTGTTCTATAATTTTTTGGAAAGTAATATATAAATATGCAGAATTGAGCGTTATAAATGTGCTGAATTGAGTCTATACAGATTATCTATTCATAACGCTTTCAAACTACGCTGAAAATAAGTGTAGCAGAAACTCATCATATTCATGACGGTTATTTTATGACGCTTTTAAAAAACATTTATAACACCCGTTTTCATGACAGTTGCTGTGAAAAAAAAAAGCGTCATGGTACGTCATTAATGACGCTTTTTAGCCGTCATTAAAAGGGTTTTTTGTTGTAGTGCAATCTTTCCTCCTAACCTCTAATTCTTTCCTAACGTCTCATTCCATAATCTTCTTCTACTCTTCTCTACGAATCCATCCATATATAATACATATATATATATCTATATATATACATATACATATAGGTAAAGGGGGGGTTAATAGGCTTAAAGGCCAAAAGGGGGGGTTCAGACCTGGCAGCAGCCAGGTGCTGCTGCTGCTGCTACTGCAGCATGCTGCTGCTGCTGGGGTGTTTCTTATTCTTCTTCATCTCTTCCTCTATCTTCCTATATATATATATACTCCATATATATATCTATATATCTATATATATATATATATCTCTCTATATATATATATCTCTATCTATATATATATATATATATATATATATATATATATATACATAACTAGATATCTATCTATCCATCTAAATATATATAACACACACACACATCCATATACACACATCCATATATATATATATATATCTATACACTCATATCTATATATATATATAAATACACTCTCAACTATATATATATATATATATACATATCCATATATATATATATATATATATATATATATATATATATATATATATATATATATATATATATATATATATATATATATATATATATATATTTTAATATATATATATATATATTTAATATATATATATATATATATATATATATATATATATATATATATATATATATATATATATATATATATATATATATATATATATATATATATATATATATATATAAACACACATACCCTCACACAACACAAACACACACACATCCTCACCACTCTCATCCTCATGACACTAATTTCATATCAAATATATACACACACTCACACACATAAATACACATGTATATATATATATATATATATATATATATATATATATATATATATATATATATATATATATATATATACCACTCTCAAAATGATTAAACCCTAATAAATTATCAACCTATTTTTCTAGGGAAAACCTACAAATTTGTGGGCAAATGGTAGAGAAGGAGCTCCTCTCCATTTATTGTGTGGGGCATGAATGCAAAAGAGAAACTAATGAAGAGTTAAAAACATACCTAACAAAGGGGTTCTCTCTTGAGAAAAGCTTGGAAGAAAGAAAGAAATGGAGATGGAGAAGTTGCTTGGTGGTGAAGGAAAGAGAGAGGGGGCTATAGGTGGCCGGCCAAGCATGGTGGTGAGGGGCACTTGTAAATTACAAGTTTGCCCCTCCCTAAGCCTAATACTAAATTAAATCCAAATTAGGTTTAGAAAGTTGCTAAAAATAATTAAAAATCATAATTAAACTAAATTACTCATGGGGGACTAGTCCAAACTCTTAAACCCTAAAGTTTAGTGTGGTGGGCCATGGTTAGCTAACATGCTAATTACAGCTCAAGTCGAAATTCACCGGGGTCCCGAATTAACTCGGAATGCGATGAAATTTGAACCCGACTCCTATAATAATTAAATAATAATATTCATGAAATAAAATTTCCAAAAATATTATAAAATGGAAAATTACCATTTTATCCCTAACTGGGAAAAGTGAGGGTGACAAGTCTATCCACCTTAAAAAAAAATTCGTCCTCGAAATTAAAACCAAACAATAGTAAATTATCAAATCACAAGTCATGGCTTAAATTTAAAATGATTTAAAATCTCAAAAATTAAAGCATGAATTAAATGACTAATATGATAAAATTTAAAATTACTCTCAAATAGAAACTGGGTGCTATAAGTCTATCCACCTTAAAAGAATTCATCCTCCAAAAATTAAAATCATGCAGTTCGATAATCGTATGCGTCTGTCCAATCATCATGATACTCAGAATCTCCGTCATGCCAGTGAGCAAGGCTACGATAATCACAGAGTCCTCGACTAAGGTACATACCTCTAGAATTATGGTATTTAAAATTTTTGCATTGCCGCTAGCTTGGCAGCGAAAACCTTAAATTCCCACACCCAAGAAATACGACCATAATCCGACTATATGTCCTCACTATGCCTGCTAGCATGACCCTAGAGTATTCTAAAATCTCATAATCGAGGCGACCTAGCCCATACGACTTATCTCAGAAGAAAATCACATCACAAGAACAATTTTCATCCAACAATCAAAGAACAGATAGAATCGAATTTCAAGACAGTTTATAAGAAGGCAAATGCGGAAAGGAGATTGAAAGATTGGAACCTGCTATCTGCTCTGCTACTTGCCTGAGTGGGCTCAACTGTCATGGCGAAAGCTCGCCCCTGCTGGCCTCCTCTAGCCTGCTGCACTCCGTCCTGGCCTGTCTGTCTGGCTGCACGGGCAGCACAGTTCTTTACCTGGTGGTCTGGAGCTCCACAGAATAAACAAACTCCCTGCTTCATCCTACACTCCTCTCGGGTGTGCCCCATCTTCTTGCAGAAGGCACACTGGATGGCCTGCCTCTGGCCTTGTCTCTGGTGCTGCTGGACACGCGCTGGTGCCTACTGAATCTGTAATAGAGCCTGCTGCTGCTGAAATGGCCTCTGTTGATGCTGAAAGTGGGGGAGCTTGGCCGGTCTCGCACTGGAACTCGCCCCCATGGTACCACCGCTCCTCTTCGGCTTGAGGCCGAAATCCTCCTCTGCAATCTGTACGTCCATCAATATCTGATCGAACGTCGCGTCATGGTGACCCGAGGTGCGGGTGCGCACTGCATGAATAAGTCCCCTGCGGAACTTACGATCCTTCTGCCCCTCATCCTGGATCATATCGGGAGTAAACCTGCTAAGGCGGAAGAACTCAGCTGCATACTCGTCCACCGACGAGTTCCCCTGCACTAGACCCACGAACTGGCCCTCCATTGCTGTAAGAGCCACGTCCGGGAAGAACTTCTCCTTGAAGAGCCTCCGAAAGTTCTCCCAAGTCAGCCCTCTCACCGACGCATGAGGATCCGTGCGGTACCATGTCAGCACAATATCGAAGAATCGACTGGCTGCGGTCGAAACCCAAAGTGCTCTAGGAAGCTCTACCAGCTCCATGCTCCGTTGTACATCCTCTAGCCAGTCGTCTGCATAAAGGATGCCCTCCGTGCCCGTGAAGTCCCTGGAGCTCATCTTCCTAAATTCTAATACTGTCCCTGGCCTGGACTGCTGCTGGTACGGCTGCTGGCCAGTAGGGCCCTACACCGTACCCGGTGCCACTCTCTCTACTGCTGCCAGGGCAAGCTGATGCGAGTTCTCCATACTCTGCCTCAGCATCTCGATCTTTCGGTGTGACGCCTCCGACTGGCGCTGCGATGCCTCTGTCTGGGCCCGCTGTGTCTCCATCATCTGCTGAAGGAGAAGGAACATATGGTGCGTATCCGTCGGTACCGGTGGTGGTGGCGGCAGTATCTCCGGAACAACGACCGTAACCCTCTGGGGTGGAGGTGGTAGACCTCCCTGCACTGTCTGGGTCTCTGGAATAGTAGAATCACTGGGGGCAGTCTCGTGAACCTCCTCCTCTGCCTGATCAGATCTCTCAGGCAAACTACTCGATCCAGTGGCCTGCGGGTGCGTCTTCGTCATCCTGGAGACGAATTGAAACAAGGAAATCAATATGGCACATGAGAAGATATTATCAAGGAAGGACAGTTAATTTAATACAAGGGGAGTAATCATGATAATCAAAAGATCAGAAATTTCCTAGGTGTGATTGAGAAACTCCTATCGTATCCTAGGTCCTACGTCCTAATTGCAGGCTCGTAATTAGTACTCTAAGTCGAGCACCATTACGAGATCGCACTAATTGCGACACGAGACCTGCATGGGCTACCACAAAAATGTGTCACGACCCGCACCCTGAAGAGGGGCACGAGCACGTGGTTACGTCCAGCCTACGCCGCAGAATCTAAATCACATATTCTTGCCCCACGCCAAGTTTCAACTCATTCCGATACTCCAAGCTCCGTTTCGCCCTCTAACTCGATTTTCCCCTATTTTATTCTAGCCCTTTTCCTATTCTTCTAACTTCTTCCAATCTTTCCTCCTAACATCTAATTCTTTCCTAACTTCTCATTCCATAATCTTCTTCTACTCTTCTCTACGAATCCATCCATATATAATACACATATATATATATCTATATATATACATATACATATAGGTAAGGGGGGGGGGGGTTAATAGGCTTAAAGGCCAAAAAGGGGGGGGGGGGGAGGGGGTTCAGACCTGGCAGCAGCCAGGTGCTGCTGCTGCTACTGCAGCATGCTGCTGCTGCTGGGGTGTTTCTTATTCTTCTTCATCTCTTCCTCTATCTTCCTATATATATATACTCCATATATATATATATATTTTTTTTTTCTATATATATATATATATATATATATATATATATATATATATATATATATATATATATATATATATATATACATAACTAGATATCTATCTAGATATCTATCTATCCATCTAAATATATATAACACACACACACATCCATATACACACATCCATATATATATATATATATATATATATATATATATATATATATATATATATATAGATATATATATATATATACACTCATATCTATATATATATATATATATATATATAAATACACTCTCAACTATATATATATATATATATATATATATATATATACATATCCATATATATATATATATATATATATATATATATATATATATATATATATATATATATATATATATATATATATATATATATATATATATAACACACATACCCTCACACAACACAAACACACACACATCCTCACCACTCTCATCCTCATGACACTAATTTCATATCAAATATATACACACACTCACACACATAAATACACATGTATATATATATATATATATATATATATATATATATATATATATATATATATATATATATATATATATATATATATATATATATATATATATACCACTCTCAAAATGATTAAACCCTAATAAATCATCAACCTATTTTTCTAGGGAAAACCTACAAATTTGTGGGCAAATGGTAGAGAAGGAGCTCCTCTCCATTTATTGTGTGGGACATGAATGCAAAAGAGAAACTAATGAAGAGTTAAAAACATACCTAACAAAGGGGTTCTCTCTTGAGAAAAGCTTGGAAGAAAGAAAGAAATGGAGATGGAGAAGTTGCTTGGTGGTGAAGGAAAGAGAGAGGGGGCTATAGGTGGCCGGCCAAGCATGGTGGTGAGGGGCACTTGTAAATTACAAGTTTGCCCCTCCCTAAGCCTAATACTAAATTAAATCCAAATTAGGTTTAGGAAGTTGCTAAAAATAATTAAAAATCATAATTAAACTAAATTACTCATGGGGGACTAGTCCAAACTCTTAAACCCTAAAGTTTAGTGTGGTGGGCCATGGTTAGCTAACATGCTAATTACAGCTCAAGTCGAAATTTACCGGGGTCCCGAATTAACTCGGAATGCGATGAAATTCGAACCCGACTCCTATAATAATTAAATAATAATATTCATGAAATAAAATTTCCAAAAATATTATAAAATGGAAAATTACCATTTTACCCCTAACTGGGAAAAGTGAGGGTGACAAAACGTCGCTGTTGTTGCTTTATAGGCTTGGCATCAGGTAAGATGTTAAGCCTATGCATCGCGATATGAGGATCAAGTCCCGGCATATCTTCGTAGCTCCAGGCGAAGACGTCGATATATTCTTTAGCCAATTGGACCAAAGATTCTCGATCTTCTCCTTTGAGGCAAAGGAGCGTCGGAAATCATCTCTGGCTCCATGTCGGGCTCTGCTGTCGTTTCTGTTTCATCGTCAGCATCATTGGCTTCCTCCTCGTCGGGCGACTTGTACAAGGTAGAATTAGTGAAGTAGGCTTCGACCCCCTTGAAAGGGTCAATGTCCGCGAACTCCGTACGGATGATGTCATTGGTGGACACATATTTCATACATTGGTGGAGTGTGGATGGTACCACCATGTACTCATGCAGCTACGGACGACCCAGTAGGAGGTTGTAGTTGACGTCGGCGTCCACGACATAGCAAGTCACCTCGGTTCTGAGGTTACCGATATGACACTTTAGCCGTATTTTGCCCAGCGACTCGCTTTTGCTAGCATTGAAGCCGCTGATTGTTGTGTTGGAAGGCGCCAGACAGTACATTGGGATCCCCAGTGTTGAGAGCAGAGTCTTTGGGATGATGCTGAGGGAAGACCCTGGATCGATCTGAATCCGCTTCACCTTGACGGAACCGATATACTCTGTATAATACAGCGGCCTGTTGTGTCGGTTGTGCTTGAGCAGCATGTCTTGTTGGGTGAAGGTTATGTTGGAGATAATCTCATCCGCACAATGGCAATGTGCACATGTGGTCGGGGTATCCTCAGGCTGCTTGACCTGACTGATGAAGGACTCAGCATCCTTCAGAGCTTCACAGAGAGCTTCACGAGTGTCTTTAGAAAGACGAAGAAGCTCAAACAGGGATAGACGGGCAGGAGTACTGGCAAGTTGTGCTAGTATGTCGAAGTTGTGGGGCTTGGCTAGCCCCGAAGCATTATCTTTTCGCAAAGGCTTGTCGAAACGGGCCTCTACATGCTTCTGTTTATTTGCTGTCGGAGGCTTGGATGGGCCCTCTTCCTGGGCAGCAGGGACGGTGCAAGAAGGCACCACCTTGACGGCAGCTTCGTCAGGTTGGGCGTTCTGATGCGAACGCGTATGTACAGGAAGTACCTCTTCAGCAGAGGAAGAGACCATGCGGTAAGACTTGATCTTCCTGCCTTTAATTTTGGAGGCAGAGCGTACCTCCGGTTGAGTAACATCAGAGACGAGATAGGGGTGAACCCATAATATCTCTCTCCGAGATATGGTGAGTGGGATGAGTCCACTCACATTGTCACGAGTAGGTGGTAAGTTAACCACCTCCATTGTCGCCTTTGGGATGGGGACGACGCCATCTTACGTTGTGGTTGGCGGCAAGGTACCAAATTGGAGTGACACCAGGTTGGCCGAGACCGTTTTCTCCTTGTAGTCGACGGAGATAACATTCGCATTGATCATGTGCTGGATGTAGTTCTTGAGGATGTAGCAGTCCTTAGTTGGATGTCCGACAAACCGATGGTAGTGACAGTACCTCGGATGGTCCACTTTCCCAACCTCGTCGGGACGCTTCGGGTCCGGCAACTTGACCTTGTCACCCTGCTTCAATATCTCGAAGAGTTGCAGGGTGTCTTCATCGTTGAAAGAATAAACCTCCTTTGGCCTTGGTGCAAGTGGAGGCTTCTGAGTGGGTGCTGATGCACCTTTGGAGGCATTGACATTCAATGCCTGTTTCCCCTTCGACTCTTGTCCGGGGTTGTTGGCTGCAGGCCGTTTTCCCTTGTCCTTAAAGGCAGGGAAACTGACTCCCAGAAGACGAGCATTGGACGCCTTCTTTTCAGCTGCTTCGGCCTCGATGATCAAGGAACTTCAGTCGGGAGAAGGAGTGGCGTTGAGCCAAAGTTTGATAGAAGACAGCATGTTCATGCTGCAGGAGGAGAGGAGTGCATGTTCTGGCATGCCCGGGGGCAGTCTGAAACAGGCTTGTCGAAAACGTTCGATGAATGCTCGAACCGTCTCCTTCTCCTTCTGATGCACCTCTATGAGGGATGCCATTGTCATGTCCTTCCCTCCATCGTAGAAACGATCGAGGAAGAGACGCGTCAAGTCATCGAAGGAAGATATGGGGTTATCGGGGAGACTGCAGTACCAGTCGTAAGCCACTCCTTTCAGTACTCCGACAAATATGCTGTCATTACCACATTTCTAGTTTGAGGGTAAAATTATCATTTTTGGGGATAAATAAAATTTATTAGTATTAATTTGAATTTATGGGAATTTTTAGAATTTATTTTGGATTTATTTGGACTAGTTTGATTTTTGGCCAGTTTTGACTCATGTAGACCAACCTAGGAACTAACCATGGTTAGTTGGGTTTGGTTAGGTCAAGTGACCCTAGTCTAACCTAGTGTGACTCAAGTTAGTGGTTAGTGATTGATAGAACTTGAATTAGGAATGTAGAAATCAATTGATTTGATAAATGGCTTGTGGTTTCACAAGTCATTTTGTGACTTAGCTAGATTGGACTAACAAAACCTAGCTCACCCTATCCTAACCCACTTGGTCAGCCACCCTAGCTGAACCTAGGGATTCCCCCATTATAAATACACTCCTAGTTTTTAGGGCTAGCCTCCCTCATTAGGAAAAATAGATCCAAGAAGAAAGAGGTGAGTTCTTGTCTTAGTAAATTCATTATAATTCCATAATAGGTCCTAAAATCCTCAAACTAGTTGCAATAGCTTTTAATACTGGTATACTTGCTGTTGTTGGAGTTTTATTTTAGTTTGGTATTGATTTGTTGGATTGGGATATCAAGGAGAGGAGCTAGCAAGGAGACTTTTCCATTGGAAGTTCACTTTGAGGTAACTTCTCCAAAACTCCATGAAATTCCTGTTAATCTTCATGTATAGGAAGCCTAAGATCCACCCTAAGGTCAGTATTGGATTCGTGTCCTGTGTCAGTGGTTACGTGTCCGTTCTGGACACGTATCAGTCTTGTGTCATAGGTGTTCGACCAAATGCCTCTGAGAGTTCGACTTTATTGTTTTTAAATTTTGATTGAATAGGATTGTAGATCCTTGTATGCTCTTTAATTTTTGTGAAGACACCATGGTCTTTTGTGTCCGTATCGGGTGCAAATCGAGCTGGACACGGCTGTGAGCAATTGGCTCGGGACTGTTCTGTCCCCTGCTACCCGAGCATGATTGCTCACTGGACACGACACTTTAGCACATGATCTTCACTGGACACATTGGGGCAGTGACTGTCATGACACTCCCCAACTGGCATGACCTATGGTGTCGTGTCGGACACGCACGGTTGTGGACACTGGTTTTTGCCTGAGATGGTTCAGCGTGCTTTTGGGCTCTGATACGCGTGTCTAACTTGGACACGTGGACACGAGGACCCAGGACAGTTGGACCTAGACTTAACCCTAGTCTAGGGGTACCCAGGTGCTTGAGCACGAGGCCTACCTCGTGCTGTGTCGTGTGCACGACACGCGTGCACACACGCACGAGGCAGTGCACTGCTGTGCAGTGCCAGTGCACTGTGTGCAGTGCCAGTGCACTGTTTGGTTATCTTGTTTGTCTGGACACGTTTGTGTCCATCATGTTGGACACAAATGGGTTCAGACACCTATGAGATGTAGGTTCATGATTGCCAACTCCTTACTTTATGTTAAATGTGATTTTATTAGTAATTTCTAACTTGCAAAATCTGAAATGATTATGTAGTATCAGTCTTTTGTTTCAGTTTTCAAATATGAATTTGATTCATAGATTAACCTGCAAATTATTGTTTAATACATGTTTCTAAAGTTCAAATGTGTTATCCTACATGCTACCTATATGTGATTCAATTTTTGCAATGTTTGGTGTTGTGTATATCAGTCCTTAGTCTCAGTTTTGGTATATATATAAATTGGTTTAAACTGAGATACGATTCATGTTGTATTCTTGAGAATGTAG
>JANAVB010016400.1:6063131-6262096 GCA_029216955.1 Iris pallida | reverse complement strand
AGAAGGTCCTGAGGAACCAGGTGATAACCTTGGTACGCGTCGCATGGAGGCATCATTCTCCAGGAGAGTCTACCTGGGAGCGGGAGGATGAGATGCGCGAGCGGTACCCTTATCTTTTGGACCTTGAGGTATACTTTCTATCCTCATCAGTTGCATTTCGCTTTTCAATTTCGAGGACGAAATTCTTTTAAGGAGGGTAGATTTGTTATTACCACATTTCTAGTTTGAGGGTAAAATTGTTATTTTGGGGGTAAAAAAATTTATTAGTTAATTAGAATTTATGGAAATTTTTAGAATTTATTTTGGATTTATTGGACTAGTTTGATTTTTAGCCAGTTTTGACTCATGTAGACCAACCTAGGAACTAACCATGGTTAGTTGGGTTTGGTTAGGTCAAGTGACCCTAGTCTAACCTAGTGTGACTCAAGTTAGTGGTAGTGATGATAGAACTGGAATTAGGAATGTAGAAATCAATGATTTGATAATGGCTTGTGGTTACACAAGTCATTTTGTGACTTAGCTAGATTGGACTAACAAAACCTAGCTCACCCTATCATAACCCACTTGGTCAGCCACCCTAGCTGAACCTATGGATTCCCTCATTATAAATACACTCCTAGTTTTTAGGGCTAGCCTCCCTCCTTAGGAAAAATAGATCCAAGAAGAAAGAGGTGAGTTCTTGTCTTAGTAAATTCATTATAATTCCATAATAGGTCCTAAAATCCTCAAACTAGTTGCAATAGCTTTTAATACTGGTATACTTGCTGTTGTTGGAGTTTTATTTCAGTTTGGTATTGATTTGTTGGATTGGGATATCAAGGAGAGGAGCTAGCAAGGAGACTTTTCCATTGGAAGTTCACTTTGAGGTAACTTCTCCAAAACTTCATGAAATTCCTGTTAATCTTCATGTATAGGAAGCCTAAGATCCCACCCTATGGTCAGTATTGGATTCGTGTCCTGTGTCAGTGGTTACGTGTCCGTTCTGGACACGTATCAGTCTTGTGTCATAGGTGTTCGACCAAATGCCTCTGAGAGTTCGACTTTATTGTTTTTAAATTCTGATTGAATAGGATTGTAGATCCTTGTGTGCTCTTTAATTTTTGTGAAGACACCATGGTCTTTTTGTGTCCGTGTCGGGTGCAAATCGAGCTGGACACGGCTGTGAGCAATTGGCTCGGGACTGTTCTGTCCCCTGCTACCCGAGCATGATTGCTCACTGGACACGACAATTTAGCACATGATCTTTACTGGACACGTTGGGGCAGTGACTGTCATAACACTCTCCAACTGGCATGACCTATGGTGTCGTGTCGACCACGCACGGTTGTGGACACTGGTTTTTGCCTGAGATGGTTCAGCGTGCTTTTGGGCTCTGATACGCGTGTCTAACTTGGACACGTGGACACGAGGACCCAGGACAGTTGGACCTAGACTTAACCCTAGTCTAGGGGTACCCAGGTGCTTGAGCATGAGGCCTACCTCGTGCTGTGTCGTGTACACGACACGCGTGCACACACGCACGAGGCAGTGCACTGCTGTGCAGTGCCAGTGCACTGTTTGGTTATCTTGTTTGTCTGGACACATTTGTGTCCATCATGTTGGACACAAATGGGTTCAGGACACCTATGAGATGTAGGTTCATGATTGCCAACTCCTTACTTTATGTTAAATGTGATTTTATTAGTAATTTCCAACTTGCAAAATCTGAAATGATTATGTAGTATCAGTCTTTTGTTTCAGTTTTCAAATATGAATTTGATTCATAGATTAACCTGCAAATTATTGTTTAATACATGTTTCTAAAGTTCAAATGTGTTATCCTACATGCTACCTATATGTGATTCAATTTTTGCAATGTTTGGTGTTGTGTAGTATCAGTCCTTAGTCTCAGTTTTGGTATATATATAAATTGGTTTAAACTGAGATACGATTCATGTTGTATTCTTGAGAATGTAGTAAAGGAATTCTGAGAATTTCTTCTTGGTTAAAACCTGAATTACCCTGACATTGTTTTGCCATGTTGTTTTCTAAAAACCTGGGAATGGGTTTTAGTTATTGTTAAAAACTGAGATTGGGATGCTGTCAAACTGATATTTATATTAACCATACTTCCCTTCTAATTCAATGATTGATTTCATTTCTTTATGGATTAATTTCTGAATTGTTATGGTTACATGAACTGATTTCCTGCCTTTCCTTTTTCCTGTTACTGAGAACACAGATTTACACACTTCTCACTAATTTTCCTGCACATATTTCACATGTTCTTCACTGTTCTTCAAATTGTTTTACACTGTTTTGGACTGTGATTGTCCTTACAGTTTTGTGGTTAGCTGATCTTTGGGGACTGAATGTTTAAGTCCAGGATTATATCACACACAACCTCCTCTTCACTGCTTTTGATTTCCTGCAATGTTTTCCTGTACACTGTTGGCACACACCATTTCACATATACACACACAGGCCCACACTTGTTCACTGTCACATGTATAATTCCTTACTGTTTTCCTATTTCCTGCTGTACATACCCTTGTTTCCCTGTGAACACTGGGATATATACACCACATCACCACTGTTTTCCTGCACACTATTGACACTGTTTTCCTGCATGCCAGTATACACACACACTCCCTTCCTAAACCTGTCACAGCCTTGACACACACTAGCATTTCACACACTTTGTACAGCCCCATGTGACACACACCACTCTTCTTATGTTCACTGATACCTATATTTCCCTGTTAACCCATGACACACACATTCCTCTCATGTTGTACTGTCCTGCACACAGGTTAGTCTATGACACATACACATTCATTGACACCTAGTTACACATGTTAACACACACACACTCTAAATTGTAAACACACACACACACATGTTTCCCCCTCCTTTATGCTCTAGTGTATGCATCCTAGAATATGAATGCCTATGGTAGTGTGCTATGTTTGTGCCTATATGTATGTACCTATAGTATTAGCCTAGGTATTCTTAGTATAGATTCAATAATATTGTATCTATATATATGATGTGTATGTGCTTAGGTATAAGGAGTACTTGAATGGTGTGTTGTCTAGAATAGAAGTAATAGACCTAGTTAGCCTAGTTTAGACTAAATTAGACTTGGTGGACCTAGTTTGACTTCTAGGGTTGACCAAAGTTGACTTTGGCCTAGATTGACTTAGAATCATATAGAATGCATAGTAGGACTCCATTTTGATATTCTGGACTTGTTGTGACTTGTGCTGTTCTGATTAGGAGCTAGACACCACTCCTTGGACAGTACGTTACATACCGGACACTCAGTTACAGGCGAGTACATTCTCTGATTATTTCATATCCTGCTTAGAATTATTTCCTGCAGTAGATTACTTTACTTGTACTGTCACGTTGGTCACACGGATTGGTACTATATGGATCCTTTCTTGAGATGTTATCCTTAGGGAGCATCAGGTACTATATATTCTGTGCGTTTCACTTACATGGCGTATCACATGCTTCATTGGTTCTTTGATCACTTACGACATATACTCTTATGATCTTAGAGTCTTCCTAGAATCCTTATCCCATTCATGGGACTACTATGTATCACCTTCGGGGTCTATCACCTTCGGGGTTCATCACCTTCGGGGTCTATCACCTTCGGGGTCTGTTACATAGCATCATATAACATAACCTGGCTGGATCCTTGTGTATTGATTGGGGGTACGGGGGAGTATAAGTGGACATGTGAATAATATACCAGTAGTTTCTTATCAGAATCATTCCTTAGTGTCTTATCAGAATCATCCCAGGCCATTTACATGTTCATGATTGTACTCTGACTCACTAGTCACTGCTAGTTCTCTATGTATAGTAGATATTTCTATTACAGTTCTCTCCCTGTTTACATACCGTATTTCTTCAGTACTCGTATCTTACTTTACTGCATGTTTTTACTTTCTAACCTGCTATGATCTGTTGAGATGTACTGTGCTCGCTCCTGTCCTGACTGGACCTGTTGAAAATATTACAGAGGACGAGGAGGAGGCTTGCCTGGACACCTATTACGGGGCAGCCCTTGATGACACCTGTGAGCTGGACCCTCAGGAGGATCCAGCAGTAGCTGAGGACCTTCCCCCGACTGCCTAGACTAGATAGTTAGGCTTTTATTTATGTAGTTGGATCACGTTCTAGTTAGACTCTTTATCTGGAGATCAGTTTTGTATATATTCTTTTATCTGAGACTTGTACTGCTGGGATTATCTTAGACTATTGTTTTATCTATTTCATTTCCTTGAGTTCTATTCATATCGTGCTATATCTTCCTTAGTTGTGATTGAGTTTCTATTGCTATGTCACCCCCATTCGGGGAGTATAAACCGTTTAGACAATTACATTGCTAGATGTTGTGACCTAGGACAGCGTTCTACCGCCGACACTGCGGCGTAGGCTGGACGTATTCACGTCTCGTGCCCTTACTCTAGGGTGCGGGTCGTGACATATGCTGGTGAGTAGTGCGTCCTCTTTCGGGAGATGTCCCGTTTGGGACTGGAAGTACGTCAGATAACGGCGTGGAGAGTCCTTTCCGTCATATAGCGACAGTGTTTGTGGTTTATATTTGGGAGGATAAACCACTTTGTTCCATTCGAGGGGATATGGTTGGGGGATCCCCATCTTCTGGCGCTCCTCTTGTCTATTCTTCGACTCGAAGCGCTCTCGTAATTCCCTGATCATCTCCACCACGTCTTCTATGGAGCTGGGAGTCGGAGATGGTGGCACAGCCTGGAGTTGAGCATTTGACGGCTCCGACGTCCGAGGTGCCTCGCGGCGATCTGTATCCAAGGATACCCGTTGAAGGGGTACGCTTGATTCTCCATTGGCCCCGAGGTCAGGACCAGTAGACGGTGCCCTGGCCAAAGCTGATCGTAGCTCAAACACTACTTGAGTCGGTGTTTGTATGGAGGCAGAGAGGGTTTTGAGTCCTCCCTCCAAGGTATCTATGCGCTGGACGAGGTCTGCTGGCGGCGCATCTGGCTCGGCATCACCCCTAGTCATGTATACTGTCATGACACGGCTGGAAGTGGATGGATTGGTTGAGGCTTTACTTTCGACCTCACTCTCATGTAGGGGAGAAACTTCCCCCGGAGCTTCGTCTTGGCTACCCCCAGCTACGTTCTGGAGGACACCCTCGTCTTCGGGAGAAGTATCAGCAAGGACCTGACTATCCCCAGTTCTGTCTTGGAGGACTTCTTTGTCTTCGAGGCACAGATTCACAGGGGCTAGACTACCCCCAGCTACGTCCGGGAAGCTGACTTCGTCTCCAGGATAAAGATCCACCCCAGCTGTGCTCTGGAGGACATCTTCGTCTTCAGAAGGATGATCAACAAGGGCTTGACTACCCCCAGCTTCCTCCAGGATCTTCTTTCTCCCCCGAGTGCTTTCGAACACTCCAGAGGACGGGACAGTTGTCTTGGTTTTCCTCGGCTGGATCTTGGACGAGGACGAGGAGTTGCCAGTCGCCTTTCGGATAGACGAGGAGTTAGAGATTACGTTGCATGAAACAACCTTTAGTTCTGGCTCCTCTTTAATTGACACCTTCTTCTCGAGGCGACGTAGGAGGGGTGTTGATGATTGCAGCCGTTGGAACACTGACTGCCTTGGTGGTGGGACTGTTGTTTTGTAACAACAGTTGATGGTGACTACAGCACATGTGTGCCCTGTGAGGGGCGCATTGTGCTTGTCAGTCGACTCTCCTGATCGGCGCTTGTGACTGATCACATTACGTAAATCATTGGAGGAGAGTGCCACCTTCGCACCCCCATCAGGAGCATGGCAAGGCCAAGCGCCGGGGTGGTCAAGTGAATGTTGTGCCCCCTGATCCAACGTAAAACATGCGCTCGGATCAGTAGTGGAGGAACAACATTTACAGTGACTTGAACGAACCTCAGACGCACAACCAGTAGAGTCACGGGAGTTCAAGACCACAGGGTTTGCCTTGCTCGACTTGGTTGCGAACGCAACAGATGCGCCCAAGTGAGACAAGGACTTTGAAGGTCGACTCATTTCCGGCACAGAAGTACCCGAGTCGACCATATACAACTTACCATCAGCAGCGCGCATGATTGTGAGCGCATGCTTCTGGTTTGCGGCCGACATAGCACGTTGGAGGCGCATGGCCCGTGCTGCCTTGGACTTCTTCGTACCACCCCGCTGGGGTGCATAGTACTCAGAGTCCAAATTCTCCTCGCCACGACAGCGAGTGAGTCTGTCAAAGACAGAGACCTTCTGTGGCGCATCAGAGGTGATGCGCAGGGCATTAGCTGTGCCCCTGCTCCGTCGATACATCTTCCTCGTCTGAGAGGGAGATGGCTGGGGAATGTGGTCAGCCGCATGTTTTCCCGAAAGATGCGCTGCACCGGTAGGCACATCTTGGCTGCTGAGGACGTCAGCAGGAAGGGTAGGCTGCATCGGCGCATCCCCTTCGGTAGTGGTGCCAGAGGTGTCGACCTTGCGCACCCAGACTTGGTGGGTCTTCTTCGGCTTCGGCAGCCACTTCGAAGGACTCGCACTGCCTTCAGAGATGAACTCCTTATACGCCTGTTGATTGAGACGTACGACCAGCGTCTTGTGGGAGGAGCCTACCTTCACGTCGTCGGATTGCGACACAGCTTTCTCGGTAGAGGAGAAAGAGGTCCCCAGCAGAGTCGCCAGCTTGTTTGCCATTAAAATCTTTTGATTGCAATTTCAATTACAAACAGAACTGTGTTACAATGTAGGACTTAGATGTAGTCCTAGGAGTACACTTTTCTTTATCTGGGTCCCATATGCCGATGGAGCGAGTGGTAATGCATTGACTCTGTTGACGATCTGACGACGGTTATCGGTTCTCTGAAGGTCTGAGTTGCTCTAGGTGCTGGAGCTTGCGCAGAGGAAGAAGACGTTGAGTGTCTGTATCTGCCTCTCTCTATGTATATGTAGGTTCGAAGCCGTGTATGGAAGAAGGAAATGATTCCCCTATTATATCTTGCAGGCTGGCTGCTCATGCACGCATATGTAGGATGCACCGATTTGTGGGGAGGCCACGTGGTGATTGCTGATGGAGGCGCATAGACGATGCGCTCTGATTGAGGAGTTGAACCCTTCTTGTTTCCTTTGTGGGCTGCGGCCGAGCTGACACGTAGCAATGGAGAGGATCTTTTAGTTGCTGAGATCTTGGGTGATTAGCACCCCTTCATAGGCTGAATCAAGTCAAAGGACACGTATCGTAGGTCCATGGCTCGAAGATCTCGGATTTGGTGGAGAGTGATCTGATAGGATGCGCCTGGGATTGGGCGCATGAGAAGACTTTGGCTTGTAACCTTTAGGAGTCACGAACCAGTCGGGGCGCACGGCTTTTGAGGCGCATGCGGGGCTTCAGTAGTGACTTTGACTTCTGTCTTTAGGGATCAGAGAAAAGTCTGAGGCGCATGGCTTTTGAGGCGCATGCAGAGATTTAGGCGCGTGGCTGCGGAGGCGCATACGAAATGGTTGGGCGGCCACGTGGCTTGTAACCGCCGGAGGAAAGCAATGATGATGCTGACGTCGGCGACGTTTCGTCTTCTGAAAAAGCTGTCAACTGTTCAGTCCTCGGGGGACGTGCTGCCAACTCTGTCAGACTTCAGCATTTAATATTCTTTGACAGGTGATAGGCTATTGAGTGGGCGCATCGATCTGCGTTCCACTAGGCGCATGGGGACGCATGGGCGCATCCTTATAAGGCGCTTGGTGCTGATGGGCACGTCAGCATGATGTGCGGTCTAACCGGCACATCCGTTTGTATGACACATCTTCATTGGCCCGACTGTTACGTTCTTCGAGTGCTTTAAATAGCCATTTTTTGACTTGGCTGAATTCGAAGCGTCAGGTTCATCACCATTAATGCAAATTCATTGCACGGGATTCGGAGAGCCCGCCACTTGGCGCATGGGTGATTTGCCCGGCCTATAAATAGTGGCAAGGAGAGAGTTTGCTTCTCGTTCTCTCACGTCCTCCCGAAATGAACTTGTTTGCTCGAGCATATTCTGTTGACGAGATGCTTCCGAGGGTGAAGATGCGATGCATTGTCTTCATTGATGTACTTGAAGGTGACTGTTACATCCAAAAGTCAGAGCCGAGGGCTTCTGCGGCAGGCGGAAGGTGCCTGTTGCATCCAAAGATCGGGATGCCCGAGCTCCGTCTTCGTTATGCTAGAAGAGCCGCAGATCGGAATTGCGGTGCCCCGATCATCTTCCTTGGGCTTTGGGAGAGCTCCTCCTCCTGCTAGAGTGGGTGTTACCCTTTCTGGTTGTGTTGAAAGCTGCTCCTTTAGCCGCAGATTTGCAGTGCTCACCTCTTCCAGCTATGGGGTTGATTGCCCACCCTCGTTCTATCCAATAAATGCTTCATTAGTCGAAGCATTTAATCGGGTCGAGGTAAGGTACATATGCTGAGACTTCATGATGCACCTGACTGAGACGCTGAAGGGCGGCACATAACTGAGCTGCTGAAGGGATGCACATAACTGAGCAGGGATGCACATAACTGAGGTGCTGAAGGGATGCGCCTGGCTGAGAAGCTGAAGTGATGTGCCAAACTGAGAGCGCATGGCGGTTGCTGCGCCTAGCAGTAGACTTAGGGTCTTTTCTTTGTAGAAATTCTCCTTTGTACAGCCCTTTTTTAGACATGTAAAGACTTTTATATAAAATAAATTTTTTTAATGTCTGTGCTTTTGCTGTTTGCTGTGCCAAGTACTTCATCAGAGCTTTCTGGCGCATGAAATGTTAGGCGCATAGGATTTCTGGTCATGAAATTCCATGCTTCTACAGTTACGCCTGGTGGTCACCATCGGGCTGGAAGGTCGGTAGATCCTCTGAAGCTGCTCCAAAATCTGACCACACAAGACCAGCTGGGTCAGATCCCAGAAAGTGCAAGTGCCACAAAGGAAGCTTCACTTGAGAACTAAAACCAGCACATCAGAAAATATATTAAAGCAGTTAAAAGAACTTGAAGTAAAAGAATAACAACAGTCATAATGGAGTACGATGGAACCATTCAAGTAGCCAGGTCACAACCCTTAAACCAAACGAGGACCGGGGTTGTAACGCTTCACCTGAATAGAACTCCGTCTCCAAATCTTGTTGATAAGGTAAAACATTACAAGCGTGACGTGGGGTGCAATAATACAATAAACGAAGAGAGGACTCAGAACTGCTCCGGGAGCCAGTTACAACCCTAAAACCAAACAAGGACCGGGGTTGTAACCCTTCGCCTGAACAGAACTTAACCCCTGATCTTTATTGTTAAAAGTGACAATCATGCGATCAAGCTTGCAATAATCGAGCACTGAAACTACACCATACAATCGTTCCCGGCCAATTAGTGAGTACGGCTTTCTACATTATCTAACTAGGGTTATCACAACATGCAGTGAGATGTTCCTCCGGCCACAAGCCCTGCAGCTAATCCAGGTTATCCAGGCGACTTGGGTTCATTAAGCAGTGCCTCGATTTTTTCCATATATCAGTGATTCTAGACTTGTGCCCTACTCGTCGGCAGGCTGCAAGTCCAAAATGGTGGCCGGGATAACGGGATCGCCTGTAGCTGGGGAAAATCTCTCATGACTACTGAATTATTCTAGTTATTAGCCTTAGCCATTTACAGTAGGTACCCCTGACCGTGGTAATCAGGGATCCCTGTCCTAGACATGATGCAAACATTACTGGTTCAATTGTACAAACACAATCATCCACGGTGTCCAGGCCATTCAAGCTTGTCATGACATGCTAGCCGTCGCAACAGCCTTCAAATATATATATATATATATATATATATATATATATATATATATATATATATATATATATATATATATATCATGTCATGTCCACTGTCAGGAGTGCGCCACGTCGGGCCACTATCACGTCATGTCAAAAGTGCACCACAACGGGTCACCATCGTGTCAGGGAACAATTAATTTGGCACAAGCACGCATTTAGTAATTAAATATTAGAAGGGGCAAGGGCTGTGGGGACTCATGCGGCTCGAAAAAATTTCCATATGAAATTGCCATACAACAGTGCATATGCGGCCAAGCAATTAAACATGCACAAATATATATGCGTCCTGGCCATGCACAAAGCAAATTGCTTACGTGCACAAATATTTAATGGCCAAAGAAAATAAGCATATGCGGCCAGGCAAGTTGTAGGCCATATGCGGCTAAGATGGTTCCTTATGCGGCCAATATTGGCCAATGGCCTTATGCAGCCAAGTGCAAAATGCTAAGGCATGCATGCAAATAAATAATATTAAACTGATGGTTTGCATATGCGGCTAAGTGTATTGAAAGCCATACAAGGAATGCATATGCTAATGCATTTCCAAAATGCATTAAAGGCCATATGCGGCTAGCTACTGTACGCTTGCATTAAATGGTGCTAACTCATGCATTAAGTAATGCATCTAACAAATGCATTAAAGAATGCATGCATTAACAAATGCATTAAAGAATGCATGCATTAACTCCTGTACGTACATGCTAACACATGCATTTAAATAATGCATTAACAATTGCATTAAGGAATGCATGCATTAACGAATGCATTAATAGAATGCATGTATTAACAAATGCATTAATAGAATGCATGTATTAAATTTCTGTACGTATATGCGGCTACGTCAAGCATGCATGCTTGCATTAATATAATGCAAGCAAAGTGTTTGGCCAAGCATTCTTATGCGGCCAAGTAAAATTTGTTACATGCGGCCAGGTAAAATTTATTACATGTGAAATTTGTTACATGCGGCCAAGTGAAATTTGTTACATGTGAAATTTGTTACATGCGGCCAAGTAAAATTTGTTACATGCGGCCAAGTGACTTGGCCTATGCATGCGGCTCAACTTTTTTCCTTCCATGCAAGCACTGATGCATGCAACTAATATTAAAAGCAAGCCAACTCACTTTTGCTCCCATATGCGGCCCAGTGACTGAGATGGCCATATGCTGCTGGCAACTTTGTAAGACCATGCTAATGCATTAAATACAATTAATATAAGGCCATGTAATTAAATAATGTAAGCAACTTTGTTCCCATGCATGCGGCCAGCAACTTTGACATATAAGCATACATTAATATAATGTATTAAATATTGCCTGCTGCTGACTTTGATATTGTTTCCTTATGCGGCTCACTAAAGAATTCCCATGCGGCCAGCTTACAAATTCTCATGCGGCCAGCTAGCTTGGCAATTCAAGTAAAATGCTAAATGCATTAAGTACCCAAGTGTTTGGCCATGCGGCCAAGCTAAAAATGCTCATGCGACTCAGCAAAATCCCGTAGGTCAAATTTGGACAAAATGAAATTTCCTGCAACATGGAACCATCAAATAACAAGATTATGCAGGTTTGATAGATCAAAACTCCTGAAAACCGAAAATACCACAAAGCTAGATTTACAAGAATTTAACCATGGAAATAAAAAATGCTAAGTACTAAAGTGGATTAGAAACACATGAGGAAGACAATAGAATAATAAAAATAGACTTCCTCCATGAAGCAAGATACACTTGCCTAAACCTTCCACTCTCAGGTTGGTGGAGAAGTAATGGTGGGGAAGAAGAAAGTTAATATGGAGAGAGAAATATTTGGTGGGATATTTAATGAAGAGGGTGGTGGTAGGTGGGAGTGGTTTGGTTCACATAAAATCAAGCAAAACCGAACCATACAAAACCATGCTGAACCAAGTCAAGTCGGGCCGAACCAAATAAGGTGACATGCAATACGGGTCTAAATACGTACACGTATACCAAAATATGTAATGCAAACCATGGTCATTACACTAAATCCCTTCACCATCTCATGAGCCAGGAGGCTGTGCTCTGCGATCGACCTTCCCTTGATGAACGCAGCCTGATTCGGAGATACCAAGTCCTGCATGATCCCCTCCATCCGTCGACACATAAGGTGCGTAATTATCTTATAAAGATAATTACAACACGCAATAGGTCTGAAATTCGCCAATGTTGTCGCTCCCTCCTTCTTTGGCACCAAGGTCAGGAAAGTGTGATTTAGTTCTTTCAGAAGCTTCCCTTTGGTAAAGAATTCCTGCGCCACCTCCACGACCTGATGCTTCAGAATGTCCCAATGGCGCTTGAAGAAACCACTGCTGAAGCCATCCGGACCAGGAGCCTTGTTGGGATCTGCCACCTTGATAATAGATTCCACCTCCTCCAAAGTCACAGGGGCAAAAAGAATGCTATTCCAATATGGAGTCACCAATCTCTTCGTAACAACCTCTAGAAACACAGACAGGTAGTCAGTCTGGGAATATAACTCAGTATAGTACCTGACAGCCTCGTCCTAGATCTCAGCCGGCGTCCCCACCAGAGTGCCATCCGCGTCAAGAAGCTGGGCGATGTGATTCCTATTCTGTCTTGTCCGAATAACATCATAGAAGAACTTGGAGCAACGGTCGCCATCCTTAAGCCAGGAACATTTGGCTCGCTGGGCCGAGCTAATCTCCTTCTGCAGCCTCAGGATGTTGACTTCTCCGATCAGCTCCTTCTCTCTAACCGCCAGGTCCCCATTAAGCATGTCAGCTTGCATATCCTGCTGCAAGGTCCGCAACTCCACCTCCTTATCTTCTAAGGTGGACTTAGGCAGCCCCTTCACCCAACTCCTGAGAGCTCTCTTCGTGGCCTTGAGGCGACGAACCAAGCAGAATTGAGCCGTCCCCTCCTGATCGCTAGTAAGCCCCTCTGCGACAGCCTCTAGGTAGCCCTCCAAGAGATGCCAACTGTTGTTATACCCGAACGGGCGGGACTTCCCAAGAGACCAAGCAGTGAAGCCAACCCTGATGGGGGAATGATCGCTCGTCCCAGCGGCCAGGCCCTCAGCCGAAGTGTTGGGGAAGTGACGGAACCACTCCCCATTGCCCAGAGCTCGATCAAGCTGACAAGCAACCCTGTTATGAGTTGCTTTGTTGTGTCAAGTCCATATGAAACCTGAGCGAGATAATCCCCGAAGCCCTGCAAGCAGGAGGCATCTCTGAAAATCATAGAGGATAGAATCCGGAACCGGGCGACCACCCAGCTTCTCTCCTTGATGCAGAAGGGCATTGAAGTCCCCGATCAAGAGAAGAGGAAGGCACGACGAGTCAGCAACAGAGAAAACCTGGGAGATGTCGCTCCATAGGGACTCCCGTCTCCTTCTGTCATTGTGGCCGTAGACACCCCCAGCAAGAATCGGAAGCCACCCTTGTTCACGAAGGAGATGACAATCAACTGCTCCGTCATCAAGATCAAGTCACCATCCCAATTCTTCGAGTTCCAACGAACCCAAATCCTGGCCATGTCACATAGAGCCAGGTTGTGCAGTTGGGCCCAATGAGAAGGGGTCCGCCGAGCAAGAGTCTTCTCACCTTTGATTTTGGATTCTAATAGCACAGAAATATCACATTTCTCGCTGTGGAGCACCCCACAAACCTGTCTCCACCTCCCTAGCCAACACGCCCCCCTCACATTCCAGGCGATAATAGCCATTAATTAATGAGATGTGGGGTCCCCCTGAGAAACTCCCGGATCAGCACCTGGGGAAGGTGTCGCATCCGTCGCTAAGGAATCCTCCTCCATCCCAGTCGGAACCGCCTATTGGGGAGCGACCTGAGATAGAACTAACGCCCAGGCAGGGTTGTCAACACACACCTCCTCCTTTCTGTCAGTAGTATGTCCCACCACCCTGGAGAAGCCATCCCTCAACAAGCCGACAACACGTCTCTTCCTACAGTAAACCTGCCCACAAGATGATTTGCCATCCCCTCGTGCCTCAATCTCCGACGCCACCATACCTCTAGTAACCAGACTACTTAGCCCCTGGCAAGTGGTCATCGCCCCACTCGTGGGAGCAAGCTGAGTAGACACAACGAGGCTCAAACCACCATCACTCACAGGATGAGTAATCTCCCCCTCCAAGTCCTCCGCTCCACTATCATCTCTGAGATCCATATCGCAGGGAGCTCCTGGAGCCTCACTAAGAGGGATAGTAGGCTCCACTGGAGGTCTAACCTCTGAACACGCACTGGCCAGATGCCCGAAGCAGGAACAGCGAGAACAGGTAGGTGGAACCCATTCATATTCCACCTTCTGGGTAACCACCTCCCCAGAAGGGATCTCATATTCCACCATCTTCGGAAGCTCCCCCCTGCCCGAATCTCCACAAAGATCCTAGCGTACATCAACCGCGTCCGAAAGGCAGTAGCTTCATCTGCCTTGATCGGGGTGCCCACCAAGCTGGCCAGCCGCATCAACAAAGATATGCTCCAAAACCTGTCCGAGAACTCAGGGAAGCGAATCCATACGGGGATGGCATTCAGAACTTTCCTCTCACGTCGAAGCTCCGGGGTCCACTCCTTGAGAATGATCAGTCTGCCATCGAACGTCCAGGGGCCGCCTTGGAGGATCCTAGTGACATCCTCCGCCAGTCCGAACTTCACATAATAAAATCCGTTCTCGCGGGCATAGAACTCCATACTCCCCTTAGGCTGCCAGACACGCATTGCATAGCCCCGGATCTGCCCGTAGAAAGGCTTGTTGCCTAAGACATACAGGACGAGGGTATTCTCCCAGTATGCTGTAACCTTCTGGATCTCCTCCGCAGGGAACGAGGCCCGGAAACCCCTCCCTACCTTGATCGGCGGAACGTACTCCATCGATGTGGGGGTTTTCGGCCCCACAGGTTTGCAGATCTCAGCCCATGACCGTCCAGCAGGCCGAGTGGTCATCCCAAGAGGCCTCGAACCAACCTCCGGGCGAGGAGTCCCAGATCCCTGAACATCCAGATCCACCACCTTACTCTTCCCCTGCGGCTAAGATGGTTCCTTATGCGGCCAATATTGGCCAATGGCCTTATGCGGCCAAGTGCAAAATGCTAAGGCATGTATGCAAATAAATAATATTAAACTGATGGCTTGCATATGCGGCTAAGTGTATTGAAAGCCATGCAAGGAATGCATATGCTAATGTATTTCCAAAATGCATGAAAGGCCATATGCGGCTAGCTACTGTACGCTTGCATTAAATGGTGCTAACTCATGCATTAAGTAATGCATCTAACAAATGCATTAAAGAATGCATGCATTAACTTCTGTACGTACATGCTAACACATGCATTTAAATAATGCATTAACAAATGCATTAATAGAATGCATGCATTAACAAATGCATTAATAGAATGCATGCATTAAATTCCTGTACGTATATGCGGCTACATCAAGCATGCATGCTTGCATTAATATAATGCGAGCAAAGTATTTGGCCAAGCATTCTTATGCGGCCAAGTAAAATTTGTTACATGCGGCCAAGTAAAATTTGTTACATGTGAAATTTGTTACATGCGGCCAAGTGAAATTTATTACATGTGAAATTTGTTACATGCGGCCAAGTGACTTGGCCTATGCATGCGGCTCAACTTTTTCCCTCCCATGCAAGCACTGATGCATGCAACTAATATTAAAAGCAAGCCAACTCACTTTTGCTCCCATATGTGGCCTAATGACTAGGATGGCCATATACGGCTGGCAACTTTGTAAAACCATGCTAATGCATTAAATGCAATTAATATAAGGCCATGTAATTAAATAATGCAAGCAACTTTGTTCCCATGCATGCTGCCAGCAACTTTGACATATAAGCATGCATTAATATAATGCATTCAATATTGCATGCTGCTGAATTTGGTATTAATTCCTTTTGCGGCTCACTAAAGAATTTCCATGCAGCCAGCTTACAAATTCTCATGCGGCCAGCTAGCTTGGCAATTCAAGCAAAATGCTAAATGCATTAAGTACCCAAGTGTTTGGCCATGCGGCCAAGCTAAAAATGCTCATGCGGCTCAGCAAAATCTCGTAGGTCAAATTTGGACAAAATAAAATTTCCTGCAACAAGGAACCATCAAATAACAAGATTATGCAGGTTTGATAGATCAAAACTCCTGAAAACCGAAAATATCGCGAAGCTAGATTTACAAGAATTTAACCATAGAAATGAAAAATGCTAAGTACTAAAGTGGGTTAGAAACACATGAGGAAGACAATGGAACAATAAAAATGGACTTCCTCCATGAAGCAAGATGCACTTGCCTAAACCTTCCACTCTCAGGTTGGTGGAGAAGTAATGGTGGGGAAGAAGAAAGTTAATGTGGAGAGAGAAATATTTGGTGGGATATTTAATGAAGAGTGTGGTGGTAGGTGGGAGTGGTTTGGTTCACATAAAATTAAGCAAAACCGAACCATGCAAAACCATGCCGAACCAAGTCAAGTCGGGCCGAACCAAACAAGGAGACATGCAATACGGGTCTAAATATGTACACGTATACCAAAATACGTAATACGAACCATGGTCATTACAACTCTACCCACCTTAAAAGAATTCCGTCCTCGGAATTTAATCAAGAGGCTAGAGGTACAAGGACAAGCCATACTACTCACAGGCAAGCTATACTAGTTAAGCAATCAAGTAATTATTCATGCAAGCAAAGAATCGAAGGCATGAGGCATAAGAAAGATAGTATACCTCACGAGTCAAACAGGTCAGGATATCGCGATCGGATATCATCCTCACCCTCCCACGTTGACTCACCCAAAGAGTGATGACCCCAAGCAATACGGACTAACTTGATAGTCATGTTCTTGAGTATCTTCTCTCTTTGGTCCAATATGGATACGGGTCTCTCCTCATACGAAAGGTTAGTACCAACAACTAGTTCCGAATGATCCAGGATATGACTCGGGTCCGAGATATACCGTCGTAGTTGGGATACATGGAACACGTCATGCACCTCACTCAGAGACGGCGGAAGAGCGAGACGATAGGACACATATCCTACTCGCTCCAGAATTTCGAACGGCCCTATATACCTAGGACTAAGCTTTCCCCATACGCCGAAACGAATGACGTCACGGTTAGGCGAGATCTTCAGAAACACATGGTCGCTGACAGAAAATTCAAGGAGACGCCGATGAGAATCGGCCCAATGGCGCTGACGATCTTGTGCAACGCGAAGATGATCTCTGACTCTCCTGACCACGTCAACTGTCTGAGTGATCATCTCTGGACCAAGCATCTGCCTCTCTCCCACATCGTCCCAGGCTAGTGGGGATCTGCACTTTCTTCCATACAGTGCCTCGAACGGTGCCATCTGGATACTAGCTTGAAAACTGTTGTTGTACGAGAACTCCACTAGGTGCAGGTGATCTTCCTACGAACCACCGAAGTCAAGCGTTCAAGATCTCAACATATCCTCAAGATTCTGGATCGTGCGTTCTGACTGACCATCCGTCTGCAGGTGATAAGCTGAGCTGAACTGGAGGTGAGTTCCCAAACTCGCTTGCAAGCTACGCCAAAAGTGCGACGTAAATCTTAAATCCCGGTCCGAGGTGATACTGACTGGTACACCGTAGAATCTGACAATCTGCCGGAGATACATCTCTGCTAGCTGAGCTGTCGACTGACCAACTCTAAATGGGAGAAAGTGAGCCACCTTCGTGAGCCTGTCAACTATAACCCAAATAACATCTCTACCGGCTGGTGATCTAGGTAATCCAGTCACGAAATCCATGGTTATATGCTCCCACTTCCATTCTGGAATTGGTAAGGGCTGAAGAAGTCCAGCTGGACTCTGATGTTCAGCCTTGACTTGTTGGCAAACCAAACACCGAGAGACAAATCGAGCTATCTCCCTCTTCATGCCATTCCACCAAAAGTGCTGACGGATATCACGGTACATCTTCGTGCCACCGGGATGAATCGAATACTGAGAACTGTGAGCTTCCGCCATCACCTTCTGTCTAATATCTCCAATGGGTACACAAAGACGCTTACCATGTCGAAGTATACCATCTTCATGAATGCATAATTCTGGTCGTCGTCCTGTTTCACATTCTGCTCTAAGCCGCTGAAGCTTAGAATCGGAGGACTGAGCTATCTTGATCCTCTCAACTATACTGGACTGTACTTGCATGCTGGCCATCAATGCCACATTGGTAGGAAGGACAACTTCTATACCCATCTTCTGAAGATCTGCCAACAACTCTGGTTGCGCTGTCAGAAAATAAACTCCGGCTCTCCTGCTCAATGCATCTGCAACAACGTTGGCCTTCCAGGATGATAGTGCAAGTTGACATCATAATCCACAAGCAGCTCTAGCCACCTTCTCTGACGCATATTAAGGTCCTTATGGGTGAAAACATACTTCAGGCTCTTGTGGTCGGTGAAAATCTCCACCCTATCTCCATACAGGTAGTGTCTCCACAACTTAAGTGCAAACACTACTGCTGCCAGCTCTAAGTCATGGGTTGATAATTCCTCTCATGATCACGAAGTTGACATGATGCATAAGCTATTACCTTCCCATGTTGCATCAAAACACATCCTAATCCTCTGCCTGAAGCATCACTGTACACTAAAAATCCTCCGGTTCCATCTGGAAGTGTGAGAACGGGTGCCGTCATCAAGCCTCGCTTCAGCTTCTCAAAAAATTCCTGATATTCTGCTGTCCAAGCAAACTGCACATCCTTGCGGGTCAACTGTGTCAATGGCGTTGATATCCGAGCAAAGTCCGAAACAAATCTCCGGCAATAGCCGGCTAATCCAAGAAATTTACGAACTTCTGCAACTGTGCTGGGCACTGGCCAGGTTTCGATAGCCACGATCTTCTGAGGATCCACTTCTACTCCCCCTCTGGTGATGATATAACCCAAGTATGAAATACGATCGAGCCAGAACTCATATTTACTGAACTTGGCATACAACTGGTGCTCTCAAAGAATCTGGAGAACAACTCTGAGATGCTGCTCATGCTCCACTTCACTCTTGCTGTAGACCAGGATATCGTCTATGAACACGATCATGAACTGATCCAAATAAGGCATGAAGATACGATTCATGATGTCCATGAATACAGCCGGTGCATTGGTTGCTCCAAAGGGCATAACAAGGAACTCCCAATGCCCATATCTAGATCTCCCATATCTAGATCTGAAAGCTGTATTCGGGATGTCCTACTCTCTAACTCTGATCTGGTAGTATCTTGACCGTAAATCAATCTTCGAGAATACTGCCGCTCCTCTGAGTTGATCAAACAAGTCATCTATCCTTGGGAGAGGATATCTGTTCTTGATTGTCACTGAGTTCAAGGTACGATAGTCAACACATATTCTGGACGTACCATCCTTCTTTTTTACAAGAAGCATCAGAGCTCCCCAAGGCGATCCACTTGTACGGATGAATCCCTTGGTCCGGAGTTCTTCAATCATCTTGTACAATATCTCCAATTCTGACGGCGCCATCCTGTAGACTCTCTCTGACACTGGTGCTGTCCCGGGAATCAATTCGATAGTAAACTCGATCTCTCGCTCTGGCGGCATTCCTGGAAGCTCTTCCGGGAAAACATCTAGAAATTCCTCGACTACTCGGGGTAACTGCACTGTTGCCACGGCCATCCGCAATAATGGAGGAGAAGGTTCAACTTTGCCTCGAAAAAAGGAAAACTCCGGCTCGCCTGGAATGCTAAAAATAACTCTACCAATATGGCAGTCTATCCTAGCATACTGGTCTCTCAACCAATCCATCCCTAAGACCACATCATAATCGGCCATCGAAAATTCTATCAGTTAGCGGGAAACTCTCTACCGCTAACCATGATCCGACACGAGGAAAATACTATATCTACTCCCACAAGTCCATTACCAGTAAGTATATTGAGCCTTACTGATAATGACTCGGGCTCAAGTCCTACCCGTGTCGCGAATCGTGCAGACATAAATGAATGCGATGCACCAGAGTCAAATAACACTGAAGCGGGAAAGGTGTTGACGAGAATAGTACCTGCCACTACCTCACCTGGTGCCACTCCTTCTTCTCCTATGGTCAAAGCCAACACTTGACCATGTCCTATGGGTGCCGGCCCACTCTGCTAGAATCCTCTCTGCCTATTCTGAACTTGTGCCTGGGCATACTGCTGAGGCCTTTGCTGCTGAAAAGCTTGGGTCTGCGTCGACAACGGTCTCGAGGATGGAAACTGCTGCTGGACTGGTACTGGGGCTGGTCCCCGAACTGATGAACTGGTCCTGGCTGGTGATAAGTCAGTCCTGAACGGGCAGGACCCTACCTTGTGGTCTGGCGCTCCACAAAGTAAACACAATCCTCGAGCCTTGCGACACTCTGAAACAACATGTCCAGGCTTCCCACAATAAGAGCAGCACATGGGGGAAGACTGCTTCTGCTTCTGCTGCTGAGGATACGTCGGGGTTGAATGCTGAACCGACGTAACTAAAGTTGTCCTTCTCGGAGCTCCAATGGTCAAAGCCCTAGCTGCTGGGGCTGGTGCTGACGACTGATTCATCTGGCCGTGAGATCGTTTTCGACCTCCGGTCCTATCTACAATCCTCTGGGAGGTATACTCATGCCTCCTAGCTGCCCTCAATACCGCATCAAAAGTTTAATGCTTAAACTGCTCCATCGCCAGCAAAATCTCCAGGTGGAGTCCCTGCTGAAATTGCTGGGCTCTATCGAACTCGGTCGCCACCAAGGTGGGAGCAAACCGACTAAGCCTGGAAAACTCGACCGCATACCCATCGACCGTCCGGTCCATCTGCTTCAAATTGGTGAACTTGGTCTGTAGATCGTACCGAGCCACCGCATCGAAGTACTTGGTCCGGAACCTCTCTCGGAATACTGTCCAGGCAATAGGCGCCACTAGTCCAACGGCCTGTGCCGCCCACCAGCTGTGGGCTAGATCCAATAACTGCAGGCACACTACGGCCACCTTCTCATCTTCTGGGGTCTTCGCTGCCTCCAATATCACCTCTGTGTCCTGAAGCCACGCATTAGCAGCGATAGCATCTTCGCTGCCATCGAAGAATGGAGGGTTCAGGCACTTGAAACTGTTCGTTGCACTGTTCCCATGATGTCCACCTCTGCCCAGAGCATCTGCCACCACCTGATGCAAGGCATCTCCTCGACGATCCTGCGATACAAGCAACTCCCTGATAAGTCCCACCAAGGCTCCATCATCCTGCCCTGCGGGCTGGGCTAGTTGCACCGGGGGTTCTGGATCTCCGGGAGGTATGACCCGGGAGGCTGCTCCTGAGTGCTGGGCCTGATCTTCTGGTTACTGCTGGTCCACGGGAGGTGCTTCGCCTTGCTGATCGGTAGGACCAGGAACAATGCCGCTGAAGAAGACGACATAGGAAACAATAAGGAAGGACCAAGACAGATCAACGATACAAGCATGTGATCAGGTCGAGAATCTCAGGGATTAGAAGATACAGGCAGTGATCAAGGGCGAGAGCTGATTGAGACATCTATTTGGTAAACCCTCACATATCTTGATTTACAAGATCTGCATGGGCCACCACTTAAACCATGTAACGCCCCAGAACCAGAATACTGGAGAGCGGGGGCATACATAGCCCGCTACGTATAATGAAATGGAATCCACCTCACTATAAGGTCACGGCTGTCTAGATATATGAAGGTTTAACTACAATCCATCAGTCTCCTATGGTCAATAACAAGCCTAATTGTCTCAATCTCAAACAAGCAGGTAAAGTTACAAGATGTAAGATAATCAAATATACAATAGTAAGGCGTCCCAAACATTACATATTCAGCTGATCATGAAGCTAGTCGTTATAAAATATGCTGACTGGCAAGAGTTTAGTCATAAATGATCAACCCTAGGATTTGTCAATCATGTTACAGCTCGTAGGCAGACAGTAATAAGGTATGCAATACGAGCTAACAGGTGCTCGTCGGCTAAACGACTCAAAATAAAAATTTTACAATAGAGTGGGAGAGCCAAAAATAAACCCACTCGTTGCCTGGTTACGCCTGGTGGTCACCATCGGGCTGGAAGGTCGGTAGATCCTCTGAAGCTGCTCCAAAATTTGGCCACACAAAACCAGCTGGGTTAGATTCCAGAAAGAACAAGTACCACAAAGGAGGCTTCACTTGAGAACTAAAACCAGCACATCAGAAAATATATTAAAGCAGTTAAAAGAACTTGAAGTAAAAGAATAACAACAGTCATAATGGAGTACGAGGGAACCATTCAAGTAGCCAGGTCACAACCTTTAAACCAAACAAGGACCGGAGCTGTAACCCTTCACCTGAATAGAACTCCGTCTCCAAATCTTGTTGGTAAGGTAAAACATTACAAGCGTGACGTGGGGTGCAATAATACAATAAACGAAGAGAGGACTCAGAACTGCTCCGGGAGCCAGGTTACAACCCTTAAACCAAACAAGGACCGGGGTTGTAACCCTTTGCCTGAACAGAACTTAACCCCTGATCTTTATTGTTAAAAGTGACAATCATGCGATCAATCTTGCAATAATCGAGCACTGAAACTACACCATACAATCGTTCCCGGCCAATCAGTGACTACGACTTTCTACATTATCTAACTAGGGTTATCACAACATGCAGTGAGATGTTCCTCCAGCCACAAGCCCAGCAGCTAATCCAGGTTATCCAGGCGACTTGGGTTCATTAAGCAGTGCCTCGATCTTTTCCATATATCAGTGAATCTAGACTTGTGCCCTACTCATCGGCAGACTACAAGTCCAAAATGGTGGCTGGGATAACGGGATCGCCTGTAGCTGGGGAAAATCTCTCATGACTACTGAATTATTCTAGTTATTAGCCTTAGCCATTTGCAGTAGGTACCCTTGACCGTGGTACTCAGGGATCCCTGTCCTAGACATGATGCAAACATTACCGGATCAATTGTACAAACACAATCATCCACGATGTCCAGGCCATTCAAGCTTGTCATGACATGCTAGCCATCGCAACAGCCTTCAAATATATATATATATATATATATATATATATATATATATATATATATATATATATATATATATATATATGTATATCATGTCATGTCCACTGTCAGGAGTGCACCATGTCGGGCCACTTTCACGTCATGTCAAAAGTGTACCACAACGGATCACCATCGTGTCAGGGAACAATTAATTTGGCACAAGCACACCTTTAGTAATTAAATATTAGAAGGGGCAAGGGCTGTGGGGACTCATGCGGCTCGAAAAAATTTCCACATGAAATTGCCATACAACAGTGCATATGCGGCCAAGCAATTAAACATGCACAAATACATATGCGGCCTGGCCATGCACAAAGCAAATTGCTTACATGTACAAATATTTAATGGCCAAAGCAAATAAGCATATGCGGCCAGGCAAGTTTTAGGCCATATGTGGCTAAGATGGTTCCTTATGCGGCCAATATTGGCCAATGGCCTTATGCGGCCAAGTACAAAATGCTAAGGCATGTATGCAAATAAATAATATTAAACTGATGGCTTGCATATGCGGCTAAGTGTATTGAAAGTCATGCAAGGAATGCATATGCTAATGCATTTCCAAAATGCATGAAAGGCCATATGCGGCTAGCTACTGTACGCTTGCATTAAATGGTGCTAACTCATGCATTAAGTAATGCATCTAACAAATGCATTAAAGAATGCATGCATTAACAAATGCATTAAAGAATGCATGCATTAACTCCTGTACGTACATGCTAAGACATTCATTTAAATAATGCATTAACAATTGCATTAAGGAATGCATGCATTAACAAATGCATTAATAGAATGCATGCATTAACAAATGCATTAATAGAATGCATGCATTAAATTCCTGTACGTATATGCGGCTACATCAAGCATGCATGCTTGCATTAATATAATGCGAGCAAAGTGTTTGGCCAAGCATTCTTATGCGGCCAAGTAAAATTTGTTACATGCGGCCAGGTAAAATTTATTACATGTGAAATTTGTTTCATGCGGCCAAGTAAAATTTGTTACATGTGAAATTTGTTACATGCGGCCAAGTGAAATTTGTTACATGCGGCCAAGTGACTTGGCCTATGCATGCGGCTCAACTTTTTTCCTCCCATGCAAGCACTGATGCATGCAACTAATATTAAAAGCAAGCCAACTCACTTTTGCTCCCATATACGGCCCAGTGACTGAGATGGCCATATGCGGCTGGCAACTTTGTAAGACCATGCTAATGCATTAAATGCAATTAATATAAGGCCAAGTAATTAAATAATGCAAGCAACTTTGTTTCCATGCATGCGGCCAGCAACTTTGACATATAAGCATGTATTAATATAATGTATTAAATATTGCATGCTGCTGACTTTGATATTGTTTCCTTATGCGTCTCACTAAAGAATTCCCATGCGGCCAGCTTATAAATTCTCATGCGGCCAGCTAGCTTGGCAATTCAAGCAAAATACTAAATGCATTAAGTACCCAAGTGTTTGGCCATGCGGCCAAGCTAAAAATGCTCATGCGGCTCAGCAAAATCCCGTAGGTCAAATTTGGACAAAATGAAATTTTCTGCAACATGGAACCATCAAATAACAAGATTATGCAGGTTTGATAGATCAAAACTCCTGAAAACCAAAAATACCACAAAGCTAGATTTACAAGAATTTAACCATGGAAATGAAAAATGCTAAGTACTAAAGTGGGTTAGAAACACATGAGGAAGACAATAGAACAATAAAAATAGACTTCCTCCATGAAGCAAGATGCACTTGCCTAAACCTTCCACTCTCAGGTTGGTGGAGAAGTAATGGTGGGGAAGAAGAAAGTTAATGTGGAGAGAGAAATGTTTGGTGGGATATTTAATGAAGAGGGTGGTGGTAGGTGGGAGTCATTTGGTTCACATAAAATCAAGCAAAATCGAACCATGCAAAACCATGTCGAACCAAGTCAAGTCGGGCCGAACCAAACAAGGAGACATGCAATACGGGTCTAAATACGTACACGTATACCAAAATATGTAATGCGAACCATGGTCATTACACTAAATCCTCTCACCATCTCATGAGCCAGGAGGCTGTGCTCTGCGATCGACCTCCCCTTGATGAACGCAACCTGATTCGGAGATACCAAGTCCTGCATGATCCCCTCCATACGCCGGCACATTTGGTGTGTAATTATCTTATAAAGATAATTATAACACGCAATAGGTCTAAAATTCGCCAATGTTGTCGCTCCCTCCTTCTTTGGCACCAAGGTCAGGAAAGTGTGATTTAGTTCTTTCAGAAGCTTTCCTTTGGTAAAGAATTCCTGCACCACCTCCACGACCTGATGCTTCAGAATGTCCCAATGGCGCTTGAAGAAACCACTGCTGAAGCCATCCGGACCAGGAGCCTTGTTGGGATCTGCCACCTTGATAATAGATTCCACCTCCTCCAAAGTCACAGGGGCAAAAAGAATGCTATTCCAATATGGAGTCACCAATCTCTTCGTAACAACCTCTGGAAACACAGACAGGTAGTCAGTCTGGGAATATAACTCAGTATAGTACCTGACAGCCTCGTCCTGGATCTCAGCCGGCGTCCCCACCAGAGTGCCATCCGCGTCAAGAAGCTGGGCGATGTGATTCCTATTCTGTCTTGTCCGGATAACATCATAGAAGAACTTGGAGCAACGGTCGCCATCCTTAAGCCAGGAACATTTGGCTCGCTGGGCCGAGCTAATCTCCTTCTGCAGCCTCAGGATGTTGACTTCTCCGATCAGCTCCTTCTCTCTAACCGCCAGGTCCCCATTAAGCATGTCAGCTTGCATATCCTGCTGCAAGGTCCGCAACTCCACCTCCTTATCTTCTAAGGTGGACTTAGGCAGCCCCTTCACCCAACTCCTGAGAGCTCTCTTCGTGGCCTTGAGGCGACGAACCAAGCAGAATTGAGCCGTCCCCTCCTGATCGCTAGTAAGCCCCTCTGCGACAGCCTCTAGGTAGTCCTCCAAGAGATGCCAACTGTTGTTATACCCGAACGGGCGGGACTTCCCAAGAGACCAAGCAGTGAAGCCAACCCTGATGGGGGAATGATCGCTCGTCCCAGCGGCCAGGCCCTCAGCTGAAGTGTTGGGGAAGTGACGGAACCACTCCCCATTGCCCAGAGCTCGATCAAGCTGACAAGCAACCCTGTTATGAGTTGCTTTGTTGTGTCAAGTCCATATGAAACCTGAGCGAGATAATCCCCGAAGCCCTGCAAGCAGGAGGCATCTCTGAAAATCATAGAGGATAGAATCCGGAACCGGGCGACCACCCAGCTTCTCTCCTTGATGCAGAAGGGCATTGAAGTCCCCGATCAAGAGAAGAGGAAGGCACGACGAGTCAGCAACAGAGAAAATCCGGGAGATGTCGCTCCATAGGGACTCCCGTCTCCTTCTGTCATTGTGGCCATAGACACCCCAGCAAGAACCGAAAGCCACCCTTGTTCACGAAGGAGATGACAATCAACTGCTCCGTCATCAAGATCAAGTCACCATCCCAATTCTTCGAGTTCCAACGAACCCAAATCCTGGCCATGTCACATAGAGCCAGGTTGTGCAGTTGGGCCCAATGAGAAGGGGTCCGCCGAGCAAGAGTCTTCTCACCTTTGATTTTGGATTCTAATAGCACAGAAATATCACATTTCTCGCTGTGGAGCACCCCATAAATCTCTCTCCACCTCCCTATCCAACACGCCCCCCTCACATTCCAGGCGATAATAGCCATTAATTAATGAGAGGTGGGGTCCCCCTGAGAAACTCCCGGATCAGCACCTGGGGAAGGTGTCGCATCCGTCGCTAAGGAATCCTCCTCCATCCCAGTCGGAACCGCCTATTGGGGAGCGACCTGAGATAGAACTAACGCCCAGGCAGGGTTGTCAACACACACCTCCTCCTTTCTGTCAGTAGTATGTCCCACCACCCTGGAGAAGCCATCCCTCAACAAGCCGACAACACGTCTCTTCCTACAGTAAACCTGCCCACAAGATGATTTGCCATCCCCTCGTGCCTCAATCTCCGACGCCACCATACCTCTAGTAACCAGACTACTTAGCCCCTGGCAAGTGGTCATCGCCCCACTCGTGGGAGCAAGCTGAGTAGACACAACGAGGCTCAAACCACCATCACTCACAGGATGAGTAATCTCCCCCTCCAAGTCCTCCGCTCCACTATCATCTCTGAGATCCATATCGCAGGGAGCTCCTGGAGCCTCACTAAGAGGGATAGTAGGCTCCACTGGAGGTCTAACCTCTGAACACGCACTGGCCAGATGCCCGAAACAGGAACAGCGAGAACAGGTAGGTGGAACCCATTCATATTCCACCTTCTGGGTAAGCACCTCCCCAGAAGGGATCTCATATTCCACCATCTTCGGAAGCTCCCCCCTGCCCGAATCTCTGCAAAGATCCTAGCGTACATCAACCGCATCCGAAAGGCAGTAGCTTCATCTGCCTTGATCGGGGTGTCCACCAAGCTGGTCAGCCGCATCAACAAAGATATGCTCCAAAACCTGACCGGGAACTCAGGGAAGCGAATCCATACGGGGATGGCATTCAGAACTTTTCTCTCACATCGAAGCTCCGGGGTCTACTCCTTGAGAATGATCAGTCTGCCATCGAACGTGTAATGCCTGTGGTTCGTATTACGTATTTCTGGAATACGTGTACGTATTTATTCTTGTATTGCATGATTTCCTTGCTTAATTTCCTCCCTGGGCTTGGTTTATTCTTGGTTTGGGTTGGCTTGGTTCGGTTTGGGATTGCTCTTGGTTCATCATGAACCAAAGTGTGAACCCCCTACCTACCACCACTACTACCATTTATTAACCCATTCTCTTTCTCTTTCTTCATTAATCTCTTCTTCTTCTTCCATTAATTCTTCACCTACCAGGAGAGGGAGAAAGAGAGAGAGAGGTCTAGGCAAGTGCAACTTGCTTCATGGAGGAACTCAAATTTTATTGCTTCATTCTCTTCCTCATAGCATTTTAACTTACTTTAGAACTTGGCATTTTCACTTTCCATGGCTAGATTCTTGTAGATCTATATTTACTTTATTTTTGGAATTCTTGGGTTTTGATCTACTTAATCTTGTTATTTTCGAGTTTTGATGGTTCCATGTTGTAGAGAATTTCGTTCTACCCCATTTTGACTTATGGAAGTTCGAATTTGGACTCCGGATGAAGGTTTCATGGAGCTTGGAAGCATGGATTCATGGTGTTCTTCTTTTCGGAAGCTTGGAGAAGAAGAACAGTGCTAGACTTAACCGCATTTTATGCGGCAAGTGATTCCGAGCCGCATGAGCCTTCATACGACAGTTCTGGCCGCATGGGCTTGACTTGACCGCATGAACACTTCATGCGGCAAGTGCTCTTTCAGCCGCATGGACTTTTTTCCCGCGAGCCGCATAGACCAATTACTGGCTGTCCGCATGAGGACTCGAGTCCTCTCAGCCGCATGACTGTCTGGATCCCCGAGCCGCATAGGCCCTGATCCTCGAGCCGCATGAGAACCCCCAGACCCAGCCGCATGGACTTCTTAGTCCGGGACGCATGACCCTGATTAATCCCAGCCGCATATGCATTCTTTATTTTCTGAGCCGCATGGGCTTCTACTGAGCCGCATACGCCTGGCCCTAACCAGCCGCATAGACTTCTCTTCCGCTAGCCGCATGGACCCATCCACCGCTAGCCGCTTGAGACCCCTCCCTTCCTGACCGCATAAGCTCCTGCAGCCGCATGCGCCGCGCGCCCGCACTGCCTTGAGACCGATCTATCCGAGCCGCATGAACTCAGATTTTGGGCCGCATGAACCCGACTCTTTCCCCAGCCGCATGAGATCCATCCTGGCCGCATGTGCCTTAGCCGCATGGCTCTTTTATAGTCCTGTGTACTGATATTTTATTAGATATTTTACGTCCATTTTATATCCTTACGCCTTTTGTCATGAACTTGATAATCACGAATTTACTTGATATGTTTGGACATGATAATTGAGCCTGACATGATAGTGACCCGTAGTGGTGCACTCCTAACATAATAACCTGATATGACCTGATATTGGCCCATCGTGGCACACTCCTGACTAGTACACTTGATATGATAAACCTGACATGATTATCTCGAATAGCTGTTGCGACGGCTACCTGACATGACATGACCTGTATAATGACCTGGACACCGTGGGCGATTGTGCTTGTACAAATAAATCAGTCCTGTCTTGCATCATGTCTAGGACAGGGACTCCTGAGTACCATGGTCAGGAGTACCTACTAAAATGGACTAAGGCTAATAACTAGATTAATACATTAGTCATGACGAGATTTCCCAGCTACAGGCAATCCCGTTACCTGGGCACGCCTTGGGATCTGTAGCCTGCCATCGAGTAGGGCACATTTCCAGCACACTGTCATGTGTTGCACCCTTCAAGCTACCTAAGGGTACATGCGTTTCCTGGACGATGTACCCACCTGAATTCAACCCTAATCTTTCAACCCGGGTAACCTGGATGGTCTGCAGGGCTTGTGGCTGTGGAATAATCTCACTGCATCTTGTTAGTAATTAGGCTTGTGACAACCCTAGTTAGTTAAAGTATCAAGCCGTAATTCTTGCTTGGCCGTGAAATGATTGGATGGAGTCTAACCAGTTTAGTCTTGCCCCGATCCTATTCCAGATTATTGAATGACCAGAATGCTTGTAATTATTTTACCAATAAATGGTGAGAATTCCAAGTTCTGTTCAGACGAAGGGTTACAACCCCGGTCCTTGTTTGGTTTACGGGTTGTAACATGGTTATCTGAATAGTTCCATGGTTATCTCGTCGTATATCATCCTGATGTATTTTCTTTATTTTCAGTTCTTACTTATTCATACTCTTGTGTTGATTGCTGGTTTTAGTTCCTAAGTGAAGCTTCCTTTGTGGCACTTGCTCTTTCTGGGGTCTGACCCAGCTGGTTTTGTGTGGCCAGATTTCGGAGCAGCTCCAGAGGATCTACCGACCTTCCAGCCAGATGGTGGCCACTAGACGGAACCCTGGTAACGAGTGGGTTATTTTTGGCTCTTCCACTCTATTGTAAAAATATTCTTTTGAGGCGTTTAGCCGACGAGCACCTGTTTAGCTCGATTGCACTTATTTACTGTCTGCCTACGGGCTGTAACATGATTAACAAATCCTAGGGTTGATCATGTATGACTAAACTCTTGCTAGTCCTAACATTTTGTAACGACTAGCTTCATGATCAGCTGAATATGTAATATTTGGGACGCCTTATTATTGTATATTTAATGATCATACATCTTGTAACATTTACTTACTTCCTTGTGATTGAGACAATAGGCTTGTTCATGACCTTAAGAGACTGCTGGCTTGTAGTTAAACCCTCATGTATCTAGACAGCCGTGACCGTATAGCGAGGTGGGTTGCACTTCTATATACGTAGCTGGCTATGTCTGTCCCCGCTCTCCAGTATTCTGGTTCTGGGGCGTGACAGAACGTCCAGGGGCCGCCTTGGAGGATACTAGCGACATCCTCCGCCAGTCCGAACTTCACATAATAAAAGCCGTTCTCGCGGGCATAGAACTCCATACTCCCCTTAGGCTGCCAGACACGCGTTGCATAGCCCCGGATTTGCCCGTAGAAAGGCTTGTTGCCTAAGACATACAGGACGAGGGTATTCTCCCAGTATGCTGTCACCTTCTGGATCTCCTCCGCAGGGAACGAGGCCCGGAAACCCCTCCCTACCTTGATCGGCGAAACGTACTCCATCGATGTGGGGGTTTTCGGCCCCACAAGTTTGCAGATCTCAGCCCAGGACCGTCCAGCAGGCCGAGTGGTCATCCCAAGAGGCCTCTAACCAACCTCCGGGCGAGGAGTCCCAGATCCCTAAACATCCAGATCCACCACCTTACTCTTTTCCTTGGCCACCACGGTCGCCTTTGGCCGCCAACCCACCGATCTCCCAGCAGACACCCCCGAACCCCAGGCAGATGGCCGAGACCCAGATCCGTTCTTACGGCTAACAGGATGACGATCCCTAACCTGACACTGTCCACCTCCCGTCTCCCCCCGGACTTCGCCACACGACGGCGCGTAACCGTCGTCCATCCACCTCCCTCCGTTTGGCTTCCCAGAGTTCCAGAACCTGCTCCGAATTCAAAGTCCGGAGCCATGGGGCCACCCCGCAGCGAGTCCGACCCCCCCGTCACCGAAATGAGGCCGCCCGACCCCCCTCCCGTTGTGCCCCCCCACCGCCTGGGGGGTCGTCGACAGGCTAGGGGGTCCACCCGACCCCCCCTGTGCTCCCGCCACGCCCCTCCACCCGCCACCGCCTGGGGGGGAGCTGCTGTGCGCGCTGGTGTCGGGCGGTCCGCCCGACCCCCCCTCCCGGATACTGCTCCCGCCCCCCAATCGCCTGGGGGGGCACCGCCCTTCGTTCCCGCGGGCCGCTCCCCGCCGGCAAGGGGATCCGGCGGCCGCGGGGGAGGGCCACGCGGAAACCCTAGCCGATCGCCCTCTTTCCCAAGCCGTTCGCCCATGTCTAAACACTATATATATATATATATATATATATATATATATATATATATATATATATATATATATATAGAATAAGGGAGGTAGGGTGCCACCTCACGGGGGGGTGTCTACTTGTCACCCCCCCATGCTATCATCAAGCACATGGGTGCATGATGATAGCATGTGGGGGGTGACAAGTAGACACCCTCCATAGGGTGGCGCCTCACCTCCCTCATCCTCTATATATATATATATATATATATATATATATATATATATATATATATATATATATATATATAACTATAACGTGTATTGCACGTACAATTTTTTAAATTTTATTAATAAATTAGATAATATTTTAAATTATTATAAAATATTTTAAATATAGTTTGAATATATTTTAAAATATAATTTGTTATTAGAATTGTAGATATGTTTAGTTAGATAATTAGTCAAAATAATTTAAATATTAAATATATTTTATGATTTATTATATGTTCAGGTAAAGGATTTTAGAGTTTTTTTTTCCAAACACTTGAGGATAGATTTTTTTTTTAATTTTTGAATGTTTATTTAATAGATGATATACATATCACTTAGAGCATCATTAGTAGTTGTGACTCTCCAATGCAATTTGGAGCCTAAAATTTCAAAAAAAAAGGTAAATGTAGAATGGGTTGGGTTTGTATATGAATAGTAGGAAATGATAAAGTGAGCTCTGGTCCCAAAAATTGTGTGGTCAAAAATTAATGTAGGAAAAAAATAATATAAAGTTTAGAATCTAGAAAGTTGGGCTCCAAATTGGAACTTACTATTCTACAAAACGAGTTTCTACAATCTAGAATCTAGAAATTGGGAGGCCCAACCCTTAGCACCCATGGATGAGTTGAGACCGAAATTGTAGAAATTGGGATTAGGGATGAGACTTACTATTCTACAAAATGAGCTCCTACATTCTAAATCTAGAATCTAGAAAATGGGATGGGCCTTACTAATGATGCTCTTAGACAGCTCATATTTAAACTGTTATATATATATATATATATATATATATATATATATATATATATATATATATATATATATATATATATATATATATATATATAACAGTTTAAATATGAGCTGTACCCAGCCACCGCTTGGCCCGGGGGCCGTGGGCGAACCACCAAGCCGCCCCCGTGGGGGCTCGAACTCCGTCCGATGCCCCAATTGCCGGTGCGCCTAGCCACTTGAGCTACATGCGCCCGGCATATATATATATATATATATATATATATATATATATATATATATATATATATATATATATATATATATATATATACTAGTAAATGTACGTGTTTTGTACGTATAATAATTAGAAATATTATCCAATTATAGTCAAATATTTTTTCTAACTCATGTGGTAAAAGTGGAGTTATTTTTTGTTTGGTTGAGTTCGATTCTCCATGTTAAATATATATAATAATTTTAAACTTTTTTCAACATTTGTTTGCATAATTTTTTCTTTAATAAAATGGACCATGATATAATGACGGCTTATGCGGCTCACTTTTGAGTCGTTTTTGAAACCTTATTATATAGTGGAATATATATATATATATACCGTCTGATATTATCCATCATCATCCATCCTAGGCTTCTCCATCCACCTCTCTCTTTCTTCCTTCCTCAACAGCCTGTCAATTATTCTACTGTTTCGTTCTTTGGGTGGGTTGCCTTTGTTGTCTCTTAGCCGTCCTTTTAAGCAATACTAGTATTTAGTTTGGTTTGTTGTGGGGGGCAGGAAGAGGTTGCACATATCCAAATTACTAGCTACTCTCCTGATCTATCAATCCTCTTCGCCCTCGGATTCCTCGGTGAGCTTGGCCTTGGCCTTGGAATAATAGTAGTAGTGATATAATGGCTGTTGACTGTTTGTGAGTGGGCTCTTTCCACTGTTGGCTCTAATCTATGGGGAGTGAGTGATATGGATGAGAAGAGAAGGGGTCGAAGAGAGGAGGAAGATGCTCTATAAGCAGAGGTGTCGTTGGCTCCATCCTGTTCTTTACTTGGTACTTGATTCCTTCCTCCTAATGTTGCATACTTGTTTCTTATACACATTATCTCCATTTTAATTCTTTGAGACTCATTTTTGTTGTTGATATATTTGCTTATTGCTCTCTGGTAGCTAATATTTAGCAAGTTTCTTTGCTGCTCATTTTTCATTTTTGTAGTGTGCTTTATATCGAGTGATAGGACACATTCTTTGGCAGCTTTTGCAGTTTACTTTTATGACGGTTTGTGTAGATGTTCAGTCTGTGTGTGAATCTTAGGGGCTGTTGGTTGGGCCAAAAAGTTGGGCGAAATCGACGTAAGCAATTCTTTGAAGTGCAGCAAAGTAAAAAAAAAAAAAAATCCTTCGTTAATTTGGGTGTTTTGAAGAAGTAAATGTTAGAAATGAAAAATCCTATGTTGGAGTGGGTTGGGGTTCCCAATTACTATGTGATAAATACTCCGGAGTTGGATTGAGTATTTCTATATGTAATAGAAATATTACAATGGATTTGGATTGGGTATTACTATATAAAGTAAGAATATTTTAATGGAGTTGGATTGAGTAATTCTATATATAATAAGAATACATCAATGGTTTAGATTGAGTAGGCAAGAGTGTTTGTGCAACTTTGGGAAAGAAAAAGAAGGATTGGAGATCGTTTTGGGAAAGGAGATCAATTTCGGGTATTTTTCGGTGTCTTCTATCTTAGTGGTTGTAACTTATTTTTCGTCCCAGTAAGTTGTGGTTATCCGTTTGGATCGGGAGGAGCTTGTAGATGGTGAATTCTTTTTATTCCATTGGTAGAGGTTCTTTAGGGTTGGACTCCCATCGTCCCATATTTTTTTTTTCCATCTGGATTTTCCATGTAAAAAATTTCTCTGTCTGTGATTTGTGTTTGGTATTTTTGGTTTGTGTGCTTTTGCTCGGTTCTCTCGCAGGGTTCTCTGATTTGGGGAACAATTTTCCCGTTTCGTTTCTAACATCCTAAAATTTGGTGTTTGGCTAGTTATTAAAGTGAGTTGGAAATTGTAAATTTTTTTTAGTTCTTATGATTTGAAAAGTGTTAAAGTAGAGAGGAAGTAGTCTTACAACAAAATGCACAAAGTGTCTGCGCTCCACTTCGGAGGAAAAAACTATGATGTCAAAATGAGGATTTAGTGAAAGACAAGATTGACTGTTCATGTCACTTTATAGTAAATCATGGCTGCAAATTCTCCAACCAAACATGTAAAGTGATCCAAAATTCGGATTTCGGCTACTTCACTTTCCCAAATCCACGAACCGAACAGCCCCTTATATTAGGGAAATAATTATACAATACTCTTCAACTTTTACCCTCAATCTAGTTATATAAGAGGCTATTTTCAAGCAATCTATTTTCGGATGATTTCATCGATTTGCTTGGTCTTTGAAAAGCTAAGTAAAGGTCATGGATAACTCGTACCATCTACAATTTGATGTGATAGCATATATGTACCCTATGGAAGCCATAGACCTAAACTCAATTAGTGAATTATTTTTGTAATTGTCCTCTTCAGGACTTTATTAATTTTGACTGATTGAATATATCATACTTGTTAGTTGCTATTGTGGTTTTTGCTGGAGCTTTTCCTTGACATGTAGAGAGATCTTGCTCTCAATACATGCCTAGCATTTATTCCCACATCGGAAATGCACCATGAAGTATATCTCAATATAATTGGTGTGTTGTTGAGATATGCACATGGGGTGGTGACCCTAAGGAGGAAGCCATGTGGACGATTTTACTAGGAGGTAAAGATAATACTCCATATTAAAGCATTAATACTTTTTGCTCTTGGAATTAATTTTCTTTCGAGCTAAGCCCCGTATAGGGGCTTAGCGTCTCAGACTCGGACTCGGACTCATGAGGCGTAATGTGGCATTTTGTTGACGCACTTTGTACTTAGCACGTCAGCATCGTCGCTAGGTGCATAGTGCACTTAAGTTGCGTTCGTTGTGCAGCCAATCGCGTGCCCGTTCATGCGGCAGTTTGCGCATAGTGCGCAGCTGGCGCAGCGGGTGCGCGTGTGCGCGTATGCGCAGTTGGCTCAAAGGTTGCATAGTTGGCATAGCGGGTGCACAGATAGCTCAAAGGGTGCTATTGTGGTTTTTTGCTATGGTTGAAGAATATACTGGTAGAGCTGAAGCTGGATCAAGAAGCAAAGATGAAGCTTTGGTGTGACAACCAGTCAGCTATTAGTATCGCCAACAATCCAGTACAGTGTGACAAAACCAAACACATCGAGATCGATAGGTTCTTTATCAAGGAGAAGTTGGATAGTGGACTACTGGAGTTAGGCCACGTTCTAACCAAGGATCAGGTAGCAGACGGACTGACCAAGGGACTTAGTTCTGTGAGCATGATTAAAGGATGTGACAAGATGGGTTAGTGAATATCTTCATCTTGAGGGGGAGTGTTGATATATTTGGTATTGGTATATTAGAATAAGTATATTGGAATATCTTGTTGGTATATTCGGTATGTCAGAATATGCCACAGGATATTCCACAGAGAGTTTAATATAATGAGAATTGTAAGGCTATATATAGCCATGAGATTATCAATGAAATCATAACAAAATATTCAACATATATATATATATATATATATATATATATATATATATATATATATATATATATATATATATATAAAGACGGGTCTACTTGGCTATCATCTCAGTGTAACACGCATGGATCCCAATCTGAGGCTCTTGGCTCTCTCATTGTTCAATTTCTTCCAGATGATGATTTTTCCATGATTGCTACTTTTCCCTTGTTCCGCTTGGCGCTTCACTTGTACTCGGCTTGTGACTATTTCAGAAAGTTATGGAGTTACATTGTGTAGAGAATAATTGTTGTATATTTATTGATTGGCTACTCCACTACTTATAGGGAGTCTAGCTCCTCTTCATACTACATTTTTTCAATGTGGAACTAAATCCCTTATTAGTTCTCAACACTCCCCCTCAAGATGGACGATAGATATTAATCATTCCCATCTTGTTACATAGCTTCGACAGACTTAATGAACTAAGACCCTTAGTCAAACAGTCTGCCACTTGTTCTTCTGAGCGAACATGATCAATCTTCAGTATCCCTTGCTCCAGCTTCTCTTTGATGAAGAATCGATCGATCTCGATGTGCTTCGTTCTGTCGTGCTGAACTGGATTGTTAGCTATACTTATTGCAGCTTGACTATCGCTCAGAAGACGTAACGGTGCTCCCTTGTCCAACTTCATCTCTGTCAGCAACGTTTTTACCCACAGCAATTCCGACACTCCTAAGGCCATTGCTCTGTATTCTGTTTCAGCTGTAGATCGTGCTACCACTGACTGTTTCTTGCTTCTCCATGAAACCAAGTTTCCTCCTACAAAGACACAATATCCCGTGGTAGACCTTCTATCGTCTATGCAGCTCGCCCAGTCTGCATCGCAGTATCCCTCAACTTCTATACATCCATTTTTCTTGAACCATAGCCCTTTCCCCGGCGTCCCTTTCAGATATCTCAAGATCTGAAATACTGCATCCATATGACCTGTTCTTGGATCATGCATGTAGCGACTTACTACACTCATCGCAAATGAGATATCAGGGCGAGTGTGCCCCAGATAAATCAATCTCCCTACAAGTCGTTGATATCTTTCACGATCAACTGGCTCTCCTGCTTCTGCTCCCAACTTGCACTTCTGGTCAATTGGAGTGACTGCTGCTTTGCATTCCAGCATCCCTGTCTCCTTCAGTAGATCTAGTGTGTATTTTCTCTGTGAGAGAACAATTCCTTGTTCGCCTTCACACACCTTGATACCTAGAAAGTACCTAATCTCTTCTAAATGCTTCACTTCAAACTCCTTCGCGAGTTTTGACTTCAGCTTAGCGATCTCGACTTTATCATTACTTGTGATTACTATATCATCCACGTATACAGCAAGTATAGTGATGTGGCCTCTTGCATGCTGAAGAAAGACCGTATGATCTGCATTTGCTTGATGGTATCCCATGCCTGTAACAGCCTTTCTGAATCTGTCAAACCAGGCTCGAGGAGATTGTTTGAGTCCATATAGCGACTTCTTTAGTTTGTACACTTTTCCATGCGATGTCCCTCCGTCTGATTCTGTAGCGTAGCACTCTGGCGGGAGTTCCATGTACACTTCTTCTTGTAGGTCCCCATGGAGAAAGGAATTCTTCACATCTAATTGGTATAGCTTCCACCCATAGTTTGCTGCAATAGAGACCAGAGTTCTTACGGTGCTCATTTTCGCTACTGGAGCAAACGTCTCATCATAGTCGATGCCATATGATTGTGTGTATCCCTTTGCAACCAACCTCGCCTTGTATCGTTCCACCTTTCCTTCTGATGTCTCCTTTACTGTGTACACCCATTTGCATCCCACAGTTTTCTTCCCTTCGGGTAATGGAACCAGCTCCCACGTCTTATTTTTCTCTAGTGCCCCAAGTTCTTCCATCATTGTAGGTTTCCACCTTGGATCTTTTTTTGCTTCCTGCCAACTTTTGGGCAATGAAGTAGAGTCTAATGATGCAATGAAGGCTCAATAATTCGAAGAAATGTTAGAATAAGACAGGTAGTTGGCAATATCATGTTCATAATTATCAAAACGACTAGGAGCCTTACCCGCATTAATGCGAGAAGATCTCTTTAAGGGAGCAATAGGTGGTGAAGAGATCACACCATCAGAGTCAGAGAGATCCGCATCAAAATCAGATTGATTCTGTGCGGGGGCAACATCTTCAAGAGTTGGAGCAGGAGTAGACGAGGGACTTGGTACAGTAGGCACAGGGTACGGTACAGGCACAGTACTGGACTTTTGCTGTCTCCTTCTGTAGACTTGGAGCTCCTTTTCCATTGTCTGCTGCTCCCCCTGTTTAACATATGTATCTTCTTCATCTTCTGTATCGGAGTCACTGCTTTCTCTCCCTTTCGTCGAGTTTTCCACGACCGGACATGGGACCGATCCGACTACCACAGATGGGCTTATTTTCTCCCCCTCACATCTAACACCCTCTGTGTTAGGTGTGTCACCAAACGCTGAACTGTCATCCGAAGCATAATATGGTTCCAGTTCTCTGAATGTAACGTCCATGCTTACAAACATCTTCCGTTCAACTGGGCTCCAACATGCGTATCCCTTCTGAGTTGCCGTGTACCCGACAAAGACACATTTAACCGCTCTAGGATCCAGTTTGCCAACGCCTGGCCTATTATCTTGGACAAAACATACACACCCAAATACTTTCGGTAGAACAGTGTACGTGGTTGCACCAGTAAGCATCTCCAACGATGTCTTCCAGTCCAATACCTGAGCTGGCATTCTGTTGATGAGATAAGAGACCGTTAACACCGCCTGCCCCCATTAGTGTTTCAGGACATTCATAGCCAGCATCATCGTCCGTGCGACCTCCAGCAGGTGTCTGTTCTTCCGTTCGGCCACACCATTTTGTGCCGGTGTGTAGGCACATAAAGTTTGGTGTAGTATTCCATGAGTGGATAAATACTCAGCAACCTGCTTATTTGTATACTCCGTCCTATTGTCAGACCGTAAGCACTTAATTTTAGTGTCATATTGTGTTTCTATCCGGCGATGAAAGTCGCGAAACGCCTCAAAGGCGTCACTTTTATTCTTCATAAGGTAGACCCATGTCACGCGAGTATGACAATCAATAAAAGTGACGAACCATCGAAAACCGTTAATACCGGTTGTAGGACAGGGGCCCCATACGTCCGAATGTATCATATCAAATGCAGCTGAACTTCGATATCCTGAACTCACATATGTGCTTCTGGTATGTTTATCCAACTCACATGCATTACAAAATAACTTCTCTTTATTAGCCCTTTGGTATAAGGACGGATACATTCGACTAATAATTTTAAAAGAAGAATGACCGGCACGCTGGTGGTGGAGTAGCAATTCATCTTCTACACTGCCATGAATCTTCAGGTGGTGTGTCTGCTACCAGAGATGCCAATGCTTTGTCCAGTCCAGTCCTGTCCAAGTACCACAGCCCCTTATGCCATGTGCCAGTCCCTAGTCGTCGTCCTGTCCCCTTCTCCTGAAAAGTCACCGTAGGAATGTCAAAGGAAACTGTACAATTAAGATCAAGAATAATGGCACTAATAGAAAGAAGATTGACAGGAAAAGACGGAGCATGTAACACAATGGTGAGAGTGAGAGAAGGGGTGCATGCGACAGTGCCTTTACCCATGACAGGGCTAGAGTTACCATCAGCAGTCTGAATGCTCTCCGGCGTCGGTAGGTGAGTATAGTCCTGGAACTCACTGCGGGACCCCGTAACATGGCGAGATGCCCCAGAATCCATAATCCAACCTGGTTGGTGGACAGCTGCCGCAAGAGCACGCGCAGGAATACCTGTGCTGGTCTGGGCAAAGCAAGTGATGTGATCCTCCGAGGAAGATGACGCCCCATGACTGCCGTCCGAACCCAGCTTCGTGCTGCGTAACCTCGCGAGGAACTCCTTCTCAAGAGGGGTTAACTCAGCCAGGTGATGTTTGTCCCCTTCTTCCGCCAGATTTGCTTTGTGGCCGCCAGAATAGTTTTCCCTTCTTCCAGCATAACCGCCTCTACCACCTCGACGTCCTCCGCGGCCCCATCCACGATCACTCGACAGGGATTTTGGACAAAATCTGATGTAATGCCCTGAGTCACCACAGTTGTGGCAAACATCAGCCACAGAGGGAGGCTGATTGAAGGCGGCAAGGGCAGACTTGTCAACAACGGCTTGCTCCCCCTGGAAAGAGCCCTTGTTGGGCATCAATTTCAATCGAGCCTCTTCTTGTGCTATGACAGCTATGGCTTCTTCCAAGGTTGGAAGCATGGGCTGTGCTAGTAGTACATTCCTTCTATGCTCAAACGCAGGGTTAAGATCCTTCAAGAACTTCATCATCCGTTGTCGTGAAATATAATCCAAGAACTTTTGAAAATATTTCGCAAATGCTGGTTCGATTTGTGTATCTTCTATCCCAAGAGGATCATAGTAATCCAGATCAGACCAGTATTTCTGCAACAGTGCGGCGTACTCAGAGATGGTACGGTCGTCCTGGGCCACCCTATCAAGTTCATCCTGCAGTTGGAATACCCGTATAGGATTGCCGGAGCCTGAGTACATATCCTTCAAAGTCCGCCATATATCAGCAGCAGCCTCCATTGCCTCTACATTGCCTGACACCTGGTCGGTCAAGGAGGCTGTCAACCATCCAGCTACAACATTGTTGACAATTTCCCAAATAGCAAACTCCTTTGAGGAGGGATCATCTGGCGCCTTGGTTTGGCCATTGACGTAGCCAACCAAGCCTCGTCCCTTGAGCGTCCGCAGTGCCTGCCGTGACCATTTCAAGTAGTTGAACGTGCCTCCAACTTCGTCTCCAGCTTGTCTAGCTTCCCCATTTTGTAGGGTGACGGATCCACATCAGTATGTATCACACGTGGGGTTGCCTCGGTTAATCTTTTTGATAAAATATCATCAACCAAGGCCTTCATCTCTTCTGCTGTCAGTTTACCACTGATCGAATCCATGGCGTCTTCAACTGTGATTCGTCGTCGTCGTCTTCGTCGGCTTCGTCGTCTTCGTCTTTATGTAAAGTTTCCAACAGAGACCTTACGAATGTGCTGCTAACGTGGCCAACGCTGACGCACGCATGTAGATCCTAATTTGCAGATCGAGAACGGAATACAAATAAAGTATTTGTAGTTCCGGAGGATATAATCTAGGAACAGAAGGTGCAAATAAAGTATTTGACAGCCATCCGTTTTCGAATAATCGTCCACATAATCGCGCTCGCAAATTAGGGTTTGTGGGAGGTGGGTCGGCCGCAGATATGGTCGGAAGAGAGAGAGGGGGGACGTCGGTGTCAGCAAGGGGGGGCGTCGGGGTCAGCAAGGGGGGGGGGACAGCGGGGGGGGGGGGGGGGGACAGCGGGGGGGGGGGGGGGGGGAGGGGGGCGCGGCGGTGGGCGTCGAGGCCAGGGGGCGTCGGCTTGGGGGGGGGCAGCAATGGGGGTGTCGCCGGCGGCAGGGCGGGGCCGGGGGGGGTGGGCGTCGGGGCAGGGGGGGGCGTCGGGGCAGGTGGGGTTGGCTTTGGGCGGGTTGGGAATTTTTTTTTTTGTGGTTATGGCTCTGATACCATGTAGAGAATAATTGTTGTATATTTATTGATTGGCTACTCCACTACTTATAGGGAGTCTAGCTCCTCTTCATACTACATTTTTCCAATGTGGGACTAAATCCCTTATTAGTTCTCAACACATTGAAATGCATGTGATGTTTGAATTTTTTTTTCTTCCATAAAAGGAATTTCCCGTTTATTTTTATGATACCTTTTGAAACGTTAAGAAAACTTTCGATTAACAAACGCAGATTCGTAGTCATGAGAACTCAAAATTGCCTTTTATCTTCAGATTTTTTAAGTATATTATTTCTATTAAGCTTTTACTTTTGTCTGAAAGAGTGACTTCTACCGGTATATTTTCATGAAGTCATGATGTAGTTAAAGAAGCATAATGCAGTGGCTTCTTACACTTTCAGGAATGGGTTCAAAAGTGCAGTATCCTCGACATATTTTTACCAACTTGCTGAACCATAAATGTGATACGGCAGTAGTAGTTTCCAAATATATATCGAGACACTTTAGCTTTCTAAAATCAGTCATTTCAATTTGTTTGCTATCAGCTTCGCGGTCAATGGATAGATTGTTAGAGCAAAACAATAGAGAATGTGTGCGGAATACAATGATGAGGCAAGAGGAGATCTTCAACCAGCAGGTGAAACTATCTTTATCTGTTTAAAGTTGTCTCATAAATTTTATCATCTTTCACTAGTCAGATAGTTCTATAGATGAGCTTCTACTTCCTGAGCATCCAATTCATGGCTCACTCGTTCTATTAGAAGAAGACTAGGAGGGAGGTAGCAGGAAGAACTGACCTGTGTGATATATAACTTACTATTTAACAAGACCGAGATGACCAAAATGTGAAAGGATGCGACGTATCTTGTTTATATACTGGATGTGAAATGAGATTGAAGTTTAGTAATTATTACCGAGTCCAAGTAGGACACTGTTAGAAATAGTGGGAAGTGATGCAATGGAAAGAATATTGAACTCAAGAGTATCTGAATAAACCCTACCTGAAGAAATAAGACTTTATTTGTTATGCACTAGTGGTCTGCTGGACCTAATTTGTTTCTCAGTACCTCAGTTCTAATAAGACCTTCTTGTTGGAGTGAGAAAATTAGTTTGAGTAGGTTTGTTCTCTAATTCAGAACACGTGGATACACGAAATTTGAAATAATCATGAGTCAATTTTCTTCATATGATGTCACAAGTTTGTTAAAAGCTGTGCTAAGAGCTCCGTAGATATTAAGTTCCTCTCCTCACATGCACATTAATTGTATATAGAAAGTCTGCTTAGAGAAATTGGAATTATTGCTCAAACCCTAGCATATTAAAATGTCTACTATTTGCAGTAAGTCATGCTAGGATATGAGAGTGAAATGGAAAAAATCCAAATCAAGGGTAGTTTCTATTAGGCTCAAGTCCAAGTATATATAAGGAGAGTTACATGGTGAGGCTAGCTACTTCATGGGACTAAAAGAGAATGTAAAGAGAATACACACAAAATACTATACAATCATATGATATTGTTCTAAACACCTCCCTAAAACTTGTGGACCAACCAACGAGAGTTGATCAAGTAGAAAATTGTGATGTTACAATGTGTGGGCTTTGGTAAAGGAAGTAAACAATAAGCAACTATGATGTGTCAAATAGAAGATAGGTCATCCCAAGAAAATAATGTCATGGTAAAATTGACAATCAATTTCAATATGTTTTGCATGCTCGTAAAACACAGGATTGCTAGCAATTTGGACTACACTAGTGTTGTCAGTGTACATGAATTCTAGTAGAAAGAGAGCACCAAAAAAACACCTTAACTAAATGATTTTAGTAGAACTGGATTTCACGATACGATACTCAGCCTCTAAAGGAAAGAATAATGGTCTCGTGATGGTACCCCGATAAATGAGAAGAATGCAAAGAAGAGGTCCGTAATGAATAGTGTGGGGAACCAAGACAAACTAGTTAACAACATGAACTGCATGAGATATTAGGTCTCCTGTATTGGGAATCAAAGTGGAAACTATTTTCCAGATGAGCATCCGCGACGAACCATTACCTGCAAGCCAAACACAGTGGTCAACTTATGTAGAAAAATAAGATCACAAAATTCAATACAAAGACACACATGAATTAATTAGTGGAAAATCCTATCCAGTAAAAAAAACCGTTGAAAGCAAGATCACTACTAAAATAAGGTTACAAAGCTTTACAAGATCGCTACAACTTCGTACCCCACTAACAAAGAAAGAATCCAAGAAATCTACAAAGATTACAACCAAGAATATATGAGAAGTCTAATTTTTCTCTTCTTCAATCTCTCTTTTTCATCTTTCTTTCTTTCTCTCAACCTATTGGTGGCTACCCAATACCTTTCTTTTGAGCACAAGATCTATACACAAGGAGCCCTAGGTTCCTTTATATAGCATGTAATGTGTCCATGGATAGAAATCTAATCGTATGACATAAGAAATTCATTTACTAGGTAGGACTAGGAGTTTGCTCCAATCCTATTACTATTAGGATTACTAAATATAAGCCAAATCCTAACATATTGATGGTGAGATAACCTAGAACGGCAAGCAGTATTTGTAACAAGAAAGGCTCTCATCGGCAAGATGCAACTTGACATTCAACTCCAGTGGTGGAGGCAAAGAGTGAGAAGACAAGCTCGACCAAGAACCTTAGCGATGAATTTCCGTTGTTGAGAGAAACTAACCTCATTAACATATAATCTAAGAAAGTAGCTTAGATGGCCAACATCTTTCACATGAAACTAGAAACTCATGTGTTGTTTTGCTTGCACATATGATCTGAGCCTCTACCTGTTATGCCCATATCATCTACATAAACCAAGAGCCAAGTCTTTTCAAGTTACCGGGGTCTCTGTATTCCCCTAGGAACCATGTTCAGGATTTCGAACCCAAATTTGACGGGATTTTGATCTGGATAGCCAAAAGTGGCGATCCAGACAATCCAAATCTTACGAGATGAAGTTAAACAAAGATATCATCTAAATAGTAATGTAAAAAACAATTAAATCAATTAATTGTCAAAATGAAGCATGCAAGAATTTATGAGATTTGGTCAGAATTATTTCTTAGTAGACACAAAGATAGATAGACGGGCACAGAAGTTCTTAAGCAATCCGAAGCGTTTTGGTTAAGCGTGCCTACTTTGTATTAGGGAAAAGAGCTTACCTTGTACCCCTTTAGTGTATCGAAGGGAACCATGTCCTAGGTAACTATTAGTTCTTGAGATGTGATAAACATGGATGGATCATTTGAACTCATTGTCAATCAGACAACGTAAATAGTTATGGTAAATTAGGAGAAGAATGCTCTAGAGGCCTGATTGAGGCCATATATTGTCTTGTGAAGATGGCAAACCTATCTTAGTGAATTAGGAAAAGCGAGAAGGTTCCATGTATGCATCCACACTTGAATCACCATAGAGAAAGGTATTCTTCGTAACTATGGAGAAAGGCAATGGTGTGGAATCCTCTACTGCAGAAGGAACAAGTAAGATATGAGCACTGGTTGTCTCATCAGGACAAACAAGTGGAGCTGATTTGTGGTATCTTATGATAGATGAGTAGTCAAAAGAAATAGATCAACATCTGTGTATGTAGATAGAGGACATAGTTAGGCATAGTAGTGGCAATGCTTGAAATGAAATGAGCAGTCTAGTGACCGGGTCATAGCATCTTTTGGGTTTGTGCTGAAGATAGTAACCTAAAACTACACACGTAGCAGACTTATAAGAGAGCTTATTTTGTTTATACGGAGGTATTAAAAATAAGTGTATTGAACACTCAAAGAATGGTCCAAACATCAAAGGAGATGACATAATATTGATTTCCGTTTTTTTAGAGATGAGGAGAGGGACCCCATATATCAGAGTGCATCAAATCAAAAGGAAAAGAGAAAATATGCTCATTAGAGAGACCAAGACTTGTCAACTGTTTGTCAACTTTCAGCCACTACAAGGAGTTAGGAATTGAGTGAAAAATTTTCTAAAACGCCTGAGCTAGACAGGTATTGCAGGCGAGGCAAGGAGATATGACCAGGAAGCAAGTGCCAAATGTCACATGTGAACGTAAGAATGGTATCAAATCGCATTATTGTTCATATAGAAGATGGTAGAATGAGGCTATCCAATCATTAGAGACCATGTTGTTTATATCATGTCCTAATTTGGTTTCTTGTCTAAAGATCTTGTACAGTAGTACATGAAGAAAAGGTAACAGAAACACGTCTTAGATCAGATTCATATATAATCATGGTCATGATAAATAGAGAACACAATAAATCTAGCAAATGACCAGATAAGTATAGGTAATGGCATACCATCAGTAATAAGAACAAAAGTAAATTGAAAGGTGATGTGAAATAAAGTGAGACGAATCATAAGTCATATGATGGATAGTTTCAAAATCTAGTATCTAGTGTGGTATAGATTGTTGTTGAATTTCTCGTACAAGTTTGAGAAGACTAACTACTGATTGGTTTCCAAACAACAAGTATAGCTTGCTAAAGTAAGTACGACAACAGCAAAACTGCTAAGCAGAATAATTTTCAATAAAAGAAACAAGTGAAATAATCCGCTACAGCAATTAACAACTTAGTGAACTGCAACCAAAAAAGATGAGCAGTAAGAATTTGTTAAGAGTTCGCTAAAAAACTAGCAAAAATGTCATGTTGTGGTGTCAAAATCATCATTTCTTAAAGCAAGATTCGACCATTTTCTCGTCGATTCTCTCTAAGGAACCAACAAGTTCTGATTGCTCAGACAATCGAACTTATGAAACGCTTGTTGTAACACCTCCCTTTATGAAGCAAGCATGTCAATGCAGAACCTCGGACAAGCGCTAGAGCGTTTTTGCAAAAACTCAGGGCAAGTTGATAGAGAGACTTCTCTCTTTTTCCTTCTGAATTATATCAAGAGTTCTTTTTCTTTTCTATGTTCTGGACTTAGCACTAAGTGTTGGTGCTCTCCTTTTATAGGAGAGCTACACACTGGACGTTTATAGAATTGAACAACCCACTAACAACGTGGAGCTATAAATCAAAAGTAACTCCTAATAATAATCAGTTACAAACTGAACAGTCTGCAGCTACTGCAGTGCAACTAGCAGAGCTACCCGCGATGCTACTACCGAAGCATCCCACAGGGCTAATTGTGCTGCAACCACGAGCCAGCCGCTTGGCTATCCGCGCTATGCTCGAGACGAACGTGCGAAGTACAAAGTGCACTATATATCCAAGTGCCACTTTGCACCCCACTTTCTAGTCCCAAGGGATTTCTCCAAGAAATGGTGATAAAAAGTTAAAAACAATTGTTGATTGTCGAATTTGAACTTGGGTCTAGTAGTAACCCCCTCCCAACCACACATACCACTTGAGCTAATACACTATGTCTACAAGTTAATAAATAAAGAATCAAATGTTGAAATGCATAGACATGGGGTTGGTTCTAAAATGGAATTGTGGGACCGGGTCATTACTAGACTAACCCCAACAATTCCCACATATTTCACTATATGATTGAGCGTTTCCCACAGTGAGTATATATTGTGCATTAAGATAGATGTCGTTATGACTTGAATCTTTTCATATGGGGTAAAATTATAGTACAATATATAATGGACTAAGCCTTGAATTCAGTATCATTGGTAAAATTCTCTCCACTCACGTAAATATATCAACTATAAATCTGGTTGTATGTTAAAAGGTTACGTGCCGACCTGGATTATGTGTATACATTTAGGGTGTCTACAAGTTTTTGTGCAAGAGGCGGCCTACATCTATGTCTATTTCAGAGCACTTCTGGATGGTTGTTAATTTATCTACTGCAATATGTTAACGATATGTTAGTTGTTGCAAATGACATGTTGGAGGTCATCAAATTAGATTTTCAACTTAGCAACGAATTTGAGATGAAATGCTTGGGAACAACGAAGAAGATTCTTGGTATGGAGTTCTTCAGAGAGAGAAAGCAAAAGAAGTTATAGTTGTCTCAGAGGAAAGATATTCAAAAGATTCTCTCCCTGTTCAGTATACTGGCAAGTTGTTTGAGATTCATGTGTTTGGAATTGGATAATAGTGTCATGTTCCTCGTCAAATCATTATACTAAAATATCAACTTTTGAGGTGTAATTGACTAATACACATAGGTCTTATGGACCATTAACCCCTTCTAAAGTTTGTTCCTTTATATGGCTTACATATAAGAATGTCATTTTGACTAGAGTGAACCTTTTTAAGGAAATGGAACATATCGGATACTTGCACGATACGTGGAAGACACGAGGAATTAGTGGACTATTTACTTCTATGCATGGATGTTCGACCAATTTGGGAAGCATGCAAGGATCATTTCCAAATTAATAGTCACCTATGGCCTATCAAATCACTTTGGGTAAATAAAAAGACGGTAGACTTAGTAAGTGAGAATGGTGGCTATGAAATATAGTTGCGATCACCATTTGTTATGGGGCATGGAAGGAAAGAAACAATATTATTTTTAATAAGAAGAAAATAACATTTGACAACTTTCTACTTCCATATTGTTTAACATCCGATTATGGACAGAGGAGGCGGGTAAAATAGGCAAGAAGAGGCTGTCACGCCCCGATCCCGCTAGGGTCGTCCGTCTTGTCTGGATCCCTGCGGGATCGATCGTCCTCGCTAAGGCGTGATGCCGTGCAAGCCTAAGTTGCACTTGCACAAGGCCATGTACCTGCACAAAACAACTAGTCAAGCAAAAACATACGCACGCACCCATTAGTTAAGCAAAACACACGCACGCACGCACCCATTCATTGCAGAAAACCAAATATTGGACACAGAGATTTAAAATGGAAATACTTCTTTTATTGATAACTTGATAGGAATACAAGTACAAAGCTTTGCAAACTCAGAGTGCCTTATATTGGCTACATGATTCTCTTTGAAACTCTCTTTTTTGAAAATAGCCGCAATGCCCATACATGATATCCCTTTATTACAAGCTGGAATTGAAAGACGCCTTCAAAGGAAATGAAAACTTGAAACTTGACTGGAATGAAAATGAAACTTCGAGGCGATCCACGAGCTCTACTGGGCTAGACGAGCTTCGGTGCCTCACTTGAAATCCCCCTGTCTCCTTTTGCTTTCTGAAAAGGATGCCCACAACGTGGGTCAGCACACATCATGTACTGGCGAGCGGCTTTTGGCCGAACTCGCAAATCTCTGCACTAAATCAATATGTTGAGCTAACATTTACTAGTGATCTTTCTACTTGTCTAGGTTCTTTTTAACAATTCATAAGAACATGATAGTAGAAATATATCATAAGCAACTTACCAACGCCGGCAGTCATCCCTGCGCAAAACATGTTAGCACAATTTGCATAACGAGTAATTCATGTTCATTCTTGCAAATATTGAAGTTGTCATTCGGGTCATGCAGGTGGACTATTCTACATGTTGGTCCATGGGTTATCCCCATGATTAGCCGCTGTGACTCTTTGGTTCAGCTCGTCGCTAAGGACTCGGATCGACTCCCATTTTCACATGAAGGCCCTAATCTCTCCTAGGCCGAGCGGTTCCAGGTGCCCCCAGATACCACCCGAGAGACAAATGTTGCCTTGTATACAAGTTGTCCGAGACCAAATGCATGGTCTAGCCGTTCTATCAGATGAGACACACTTGGACTTATGTACAGATATACGACACGTTTGTTTCGTGCCTTCAGATTCATCTCAACACGTACAAGTTCGTCTGTACATGTCTACATTTTCAAGCATACTAGTGACAAGCAGATGATCATTCTTATCGAGCAGATAGAGTAGCAATACATATTCTTGCAATTGGTTCAATTCAATTATCTTCTCTTATCTTTTGTGGATGTGGTATCATTGATCATTGGGACAAGGCAACAGAGTGGACTAGAGATCATTTTTCTTAGGCGTACAGATCAATGTTTGTTCGTTTGAAGCAACTCACCGAGATGAACCTTAGTTGAGAGAAGGAGGGACTTCACGCGCCGTTCACGAACAATTCACACGCCCTACATTGGCACCAACAGTTGATTAGCATACTTCGTCTCTTTCTCTCAAGATTCGGAATGAATACGAAATGCGATGAAAGCGAACAATGAAAACCAATCATCGAAAACCAACACGAAAACGCATTCATCAAAACCAAGCAACGAGAGAAAACATTCAGCAAAACTCTTGGATTCATTTCAATAGAAGCCAATCCATCAATTGGAAAGGTTCATTGCATTTCATCCGTGATCAATCGATACCGGCAAGGATTTCCCCAAATACTCAGTTCAAGACTGAGTCAGCAAGCCGTAGGTATTACATAGTGGACCGCGAGGAGCAGGGCACTACATAATAACTCACTGAAAAAAAGTTTTATCCTCAAAACTTAAGAAACAAACTCACCTCTACTATTGTTGCATTCTGGATCAAGCAACGTGGAGAGATTGTAGACGTGCGCTGTCGCCGTATTGGCATTCCGCAACTGCTGATTGTGCGGATTATCTCGGAGCGGCGGTGGGCCTGGCAGCTGCCCACGCTCTTCATTATCATCTCTATTTCGATTTCTCTTCGGGCAATATTTGACTGAGTGGCCCTGTTGGCCACAACGAAAACAAGCGTTATTAGCGGCACGACAGTCCTCCTTGATGTGCCCACTCTTGCCACAGTGACTGCAACTCTGGCCATTCACATAGCGACAGTCCTCTTTAACATGCCCTCGTCGACCGCAGAAGCCGCATACAGGCTTGACGTTCTGTTTCCCGTCAGTCTTTTTCTCTCCGTCATGGTATCTCTTGGCGGGCTGATTCCGACTGAACTGCACTTTATTGGACGCCTTCTTCAGGCAGAACTGTTCCACCTGTAGCGCCGCCTCAAAGGCCTGAGAATATGACCCACATTCTCGATTCAGCACACTCAGTTGAATGTCATCATTCAGACCTCCAACGAATCGATTTATGCGAGTCTGCTCGGTGGGAAGCATGACAGCGGCAAAATTTGCCAGCTTAGCAAATTCAGACTCATAGTCCTCCACGGACATATCTCCATGTTTCAATGTGATGAAGTCATCCTCCGTCTTCTTGCTCATGGCTGGAGGCAGATATTGATCCAAAAATGCCTTCTTGAATGAGGCCCATGAGATCTTCCCATTTCTTGCCGTTGCGAGCAGCGCCGGCTTCTTCGCCTTCCACCAATCCTTTGCCCGCAGCCGTAGAAGCATAACGGCACAAACCACCTTCTTGCTACTCGGAACTCCTATGAACGCGAACAGACTCTCCATTTTATCAATCCAGTCCATCACCTTATCGGGTGATGTCCTGCCTTCAAATTCCGGAGGTTTCGCGTCTAAGAAGTCCTTTGGCCTAAAGGAAGTGTGCCTTTGCGCGGCTGGGGCTCGTCACCCTCCACATGCTCAATCTCGGGCGTTCTCGTTGGTTTGGTCGCTGCAGTGGTACCTCGATTTGTCGCAGGCGCCGTGACAAGTTGGGTCAAGGACTCCAACTGTTTCTGCTGGGTCTCTATTTGGGCCTGTTGTATTTGATTGCATTCCTCACTGTCCTGCCTTTGCAGTTCTAACAATGTCATGATCCGTTCTATCGGATCTGTCGAGGCAGATGGGCGAGGAGGGGCCATTTCTCTACAAAAGAGTATAACTTCTGTCAGTCTCATAAAATATTATGGACTTATTGTATGGGGCATTGGTTTTCATAACTCAAAATCGGGACTCTTTTGAAAGCCATCAAAATACTTTATATACTTTTTCGAAAACGATATTTGCAAGAGGCCAAGGACGTAAAACTGTGCTTTGATACCACAGTTTCACGCCCCGTTCCCGCTAGGGTCGTCCGTCTTGCCTGGATCCCTGCGGGATCGATCGTCCTCGCTAAGGCGTGATGCCGTGCAAGCCTAAATTGCGCTTGCACAAGGCCATGTACCTGCACAAAACAACTAGTCAAGCAAAAACACACGCACGCACCCATTCATTGCAGAAAACCAAATATTGGACACAGAGATTTGAAATGGAAATACTTCTTTTATTGATAACTTGATAGGAATACAAGTACAAAGCTTTGCAAACTCAGAGTGCCTTATATTGGCTACATGTTCTCTTTGAAACTCTCTTTTTTGAAAATAGCCGCAATGCCCATACATGATATCCCTTTATTACAAGCTGGAATTGAAAGACACCTTCAAAGGAAATGAAAACTTGAAACTTGACTGGAATGAAAATAAAACTTCGAGGCGATCCACGAGCTCTACTGGGCTAGACGAGCTTCGGTGCCTCACTTGAAATCCCCCTGTCTCCTTTTGCTTTCTGAAAAGGATGCCCACAACGTGGGTCAGCACACATCATGTACTGGCGAGCGGCTTTTGGCCGAACTCGCAAACTCGCAAATCTCTGCACTAAATTAATATGTTGAGCTAACATTTACTAGTGATCTTTCTACTTGTCTACGTTCTTTTTAACAATTCATAAGAACATGATAGTAGAAATATATCATAAGCAACTTACCAACGCCGACAGTCATCCCTGCACAAAACATGTTAGCACAATTTGCATAACGAGTAATTCATGTTCATTCTTGCAGATATTGAAGTTGTCATTCGGGTCATGCAGGTGGACTATTCTACATGTTGGTCCATGGGTTATCCCCATGATTAGCCGCTGTGACTCTTTGGTTCAGCTCGTCGCTAAGGACTCAGATCGACTCCCATTTTCACATGGAGGCCCTAATCTCTTCTAGGCCGAGTGGTTCCAGGTGCCCCCAGATACCACCCGAGAGACAAATGTTGTCTTGTATACAAGTTGTCCGAGACCAAAAGCATGCTCTAGCCGTTCTATCAGATGAGACACACTTGGACTTATGCACAGATATACGACACGTTTGTTTCGTGCCTTCAGATTCATCTCAACACGTACAAGTTCGTCTGTACATGTCTACATTTTCAAGCATACTAGTGACAAGCAGATGATCATTCTTATCGAGCAGATAGAGTAGCAATACATATTCTTGCAATTGGTTCAATTCAATTATCTTCTCTTATCTTTTGTGGATGTGGTATCGTTGATCATTGGGACAAGGCAACAGAGTGGACTAGAGATCATTTTTCTTAGGCGTACAGATCAATGTTTGTTCGGTTGAAGCAACTCACCGAGATGAACCTTAGTTGAGAGAAGGAGGGACTTCACGCGCCGTTCACGAACAATTCACACGCCCTATATTGGCACCAACAGTTGATTAACATACTTCGTCTCTTTCTCTCAAGATTCGGAATGAATGTGAAATGCGATGAAAGCGAAAAATGAAAACCAATCATCGAAAACCAACATGAAAACGCATTCATCAAAACCAATCAGCGAGAGAAAACATTCAGCAAAACTCTTGGATTCATTTCAATAGAAGCGAATCCATCAATTGGAAAGGTTCATTGCATTGCATCCGTGATCAATCGATACCGGCAAGAATTTTTCCAAATACTTAGTTCAAGACTGAGTCAGCAAGCCGTAGGTATTATATAGTGGATCGCGAGGAGCGGGGCACTACAGAAGCTGCGATGGAATACTTCAGGCCATTAAGAAGACAGGGGACCAGAAAAGAGTCAGTAGATGGAGGCCATTGAGAAGGAAAGGAGGACCTAGAAAAGACTCCGTAGATGGGGATTAAAAGAGTTTAGATGGGGATTAAAAGGGTTTAGTGGTTTGATGCTTTTTATTGTTTTATGTAATGGATAGTTGTGTCACTTAGAATTATCTTTGATGCACTATGGTCACTAGTGATGAAAAATGTCATGTATGATGAAAAATATTTTATTACCACGTCACGTTTTAGCAAAGTATCATCATAATTTATTTTTAATGACACTTATTTAGAAAATGTCATCAATAAAGTGTCGTTATTAACCACTTTTGTTGTAGGTACTATATGTGATTCCGATATGGAACTTGTTTCTTAGTCACCATTAATGTATGTAAAGGGGGGTTTCGACATTTTCCCACCATTTTATCTCAAAAAAGAAGGAAGAAGAAGAAGAAAATGTTGGGTTTTGGTCTTTTTCATTAGGATTTTTAACCCCACATCGTCTATACCAAAGGAGTTGTATCTCTATATATTAGCTATGCTATTTTAGAGATGCACATGTGGTGTAGAGGTGCACATGGGTGTGCCATGTGGGGTTATTTTTCTAATGGAAAAAAGGCTAAATAAACAATTGAAAGCATTCATGCTTTTTGCTCTTGGAAAATTTATTTCCATGGGAGCTAAGCCCCTTAGGGGCTTAGCGACTCGGACTCGGGCTCATGGGCTCATGAGACGTAATGTGGCGTTTTGTTGGCACACTTTGCACTTAGCACGTCAGCATGAGCGGTTACTGCACGTTCAGAGTAGTTATTATCACGTCCCGAATGTTGTGCTAATCGGGCAGTTGCTATTCGGGCCTATAAAAGGTCTCTTCTCTCTCACAGGCAGATACACAGAGGCATATACAAAGAGTTACAAAAGTTTACAAGTGTTTCTTAACACAAGTAAACAGAAGTCTTGAGAGAGAAGAGAAGTGTGGCACCAACGCTGCTTTTGCACGGGAGTCCATGTACGATCCGAGGAGTCAGAAGAGCAGAAGTGTTCCAAAGTTCTCCGACGAACTTGCTGGTTCCTGAAAGCTATTCGTGTGGAGCGAATTTAGCTTTGAGCAATGGTGATCATTCACCCCAGCAGGATATTCATCCATCAATCGCCTGTCATCTTCTTCGCTACTGTGGATTACAAAATCTTTTTAGATTCTCGTAATATCATATGCTGCTGTAATGAGATCTTCTTAAATCTTCGTTAAACTTGCGCAACCTTCCTAGAAGTGTTGCGTTAGAATATTGTTTTTACAATTGTTTCATCTTCTCAGTTTTTCATCGAAAAATTGTGCCCCGGCACTAACAATGTCAAAGCTAAATTACTACGATGAAAAACTTTAATGCTTCACTCCTCAATTCTGACTTTTGTAAGTTAGAAAAGTTTGATGGAGAGCATTATCAAGTCTGGAAGAGGAAGGTTTATCTCACTCTTCAACTCAGAGACGTTGATCACGTACTTTTTGAAGAGGAACCTACTGTTCCAGATACTGGGTCTGCTGCCTCAATCACTGCGACTACTAAACTTCAGGCCAAGTGGAGAAGGGAGAATAGCATTTGCAGGATGCTTATCCTGAATGCTATGAAGGATTCCCTAGCAGAATCCTACAGTAAGAAGACAATTGCCAGTGACATATGGGAGTCTCTGGAGAAACTGTACGAAGAAGACAAAAACAGGAGCAAGATATTTGTAGTTAAAAAATATCACAAATGGCTCTTTGAGGACGAGAAGTCCATGCTGCCGCAGGTGAAGGAATTTCTGAAGCTGCGACAGAAGCTGGAAGACGAGGCGATGCCCCTCCCCGACAAGTTTGTTGTTGGAGGGATTGTCTCGAAGCTCCCCGCTGGGTGGAGTAAGTTCTATGTTAACATGCATAGGAAGAAGCTTGAGATCAGCCTTGAAGATCTCTTGCAGGAAATCTATGTTGAGGACCAGATGCGGGCTCAACTGAAGGTGGACGCACTGTCCAAGCAATTGGCTAACGCCAATCTGGTTCATACCAAGGAACCAAGGGGAAAGCAGGCGGCTTCCTACTGCAAGAAGAAGGACCCTGACAATCTGAAAGTCAAGAAAACTTCTTTCAAGCAAAAGAAGCCAAAGTCTCATTTGGCTTGCTTCAAGTGTGGCAAGAAGGGCCACTTCAAGAATGAATGCAAAGCAAAGACCAAACAATCAGACCAAGGAGAGCCTAGTAAGGTATCTATGATCACTGACGTTGTTGCTATGATTGCGCAGGTTGATGCGGTAGGGACTGACTCTGACTGGTGGGTAGACACTGGAGCCACCTGCCATGTCTACTCCAGCAAGGAGAGGTTCACCACCTACACACCTACTTCTGAAGTGGTTATGGTGGCAAACCAGACACAAGCTGAAGTGCTCGGAATTGGGACGGTGGTATTGAAGTTGACTTTTGGCAAGTCTCTGACGCTTCAAGGTGTAAAGCACGTACCTGCTATCGCCGAGAACCTGATCTCAGGAGGCCTACTCTGCAACGCAGGCCTCAGAATGGACATCAATGCTGGCCAGTTGGTGATGTCTATTAAGGGAACATGTTTCGGAAAATCTTTTTATACCGAAGGAATGTTCAAAATTCATCTTGTAAATTAGTCCAATGTTATTAATGCAATTACTCCTTCTGCTTATACTTTTGAGTTATGGCATAATAGATTAGGACATGTTCATTGTAAACGAATAAACAGAATGTCTAGTCTAGGGCTTATCTCCAAGTGTGGGGGTAAGATAGAGAAATGTGAAGTTTGTGCTCAAACAAAGATCACAAGGAAACCCTTTTCTCGGGTTAATTGAAGTACAGATCTTCTGGAGTTGGTACACTCCGATATCTGTGACTTCAAATATTTTACTACAAAGGCCGGGATGAAGTATTTCATAATTTTCATCGATGACTTCTCAAACTATGCGTTCGTCTACTTGCTGAAGGCTAAAGACGAAGCATTCGAGAAGTTCAAGGAGTTCAGAGCCGAAGCTGAGCGGCAGACTGGACAACAACTCAAAAGAATAAGAAGTGATCGATGTGGGGAGTACAGGTCTCATGAATTCACATCGTTCTGCAAAAAATATGGAATTGTCAATGAGACTACGGCTTCGTACTCTCCTCAATCAAACGGAGTAGCAGAGAGGAAGAACAGAACGTTAACAGAAATGATTAACTCAATGCTGTTGACTGCGGGTCTTCCTAAGCGCTACTGGGGAGAAGCTGCATTGACGGCCACTTTTATTCTAAATAGAGTGCCTCATGCAACTTCAGACGTTACTCCTCATGAACTCTGGTTCAAGGTCAGACCTAACTTGAATGTCATTCGAGTGTGGGGGTGTCTGGCATATGTCAAGCTTCCAGATCTGAAGATTCATAAGTTTGGGACAAGGACTACTAAGACGATCTTCTTGGGGTATGCCGAGAAGAGTGATGCTCGAAGATTTCTTGATATTGAGTCAAATCATATCATTGAATCTCGCGACGCAGAATATTTTGAAGACAAATTTGCAAGGCACAAGAATATTGTTCTTGCGGATGTACCGGAGAACAATGAGGGTGCGCAAGAAACTGAAGTCTTCAATGAAGATGTGGTCCAAGAAGATGTTGTTGAAACAACGATTGAACCAGAACAAGCTGAGCCGTCAGCTAAGCGTGTGAGGAGGCCGAAGGACTTCGGAAGTGACTTTGTCACCTATCATGTGGAAGCAGATCCGCTTACCTATGATGAGACGATGAAGACCAGAGACGCAGTTTTCTGGAAGGAGGCGATTGACAATGAAATTGATTCCATCACCTCAAATAACACTTGGGTGTTGGTTGATCTTCCTGAAGGAGCGAAACCCATCGGATGCAAATGGATCTTCAAGAAGAAGATGAAAGCAGACGGAACTATTAACAAGTTCAAGGCTAGGTTGGTAGCCAAATGGTTTTCTCAGAAGCAGGAAATTGACTACTTTGACACATATGCTCCAGTAGCCCGGATGACCACCATCAGAATGTTGATTGCTCTCGCAGCAATACATAGGATGGTGATACATCAGATGGATGTAAATGGCTTTCCTAAATGGCGAGCTGGCCGAAGAGATTTACATACAACAACCAGAGGGATTTGTCGTCAAGGGTCTTGAAGATAAAGTCTGCAAGTTGGTAAAATTTTTGTACGGTCTTAAACAGGCTCCCAAGATGTGGCATGAGAAATTTGACAAAGTTATAAGGTTAAATGGCTACATGGTCAGCGAGACGGACAAGTGTGTTTACTCGAAGTTCGCTGATGGAAGAGGTATGATCGTTTGTTTGTACGTGGACGACATGCTTATCCTAGATACGGATATGGGTTGTGTCACGGAGACAAAGAAATTCATCTCGAGCAAGTTCAGTATGAAGGACTTGGGAGAAGCTGATTTGATCTTAGGGATCAAGATCATCCGGACAAACATTGGACTAGCGTTGTCACATTCTCATTATATTGAGAAAATGATCACTCATTATGGGTATCGAAATCTTCCAGGGATTGATACGCCGTACAAGTATGATCTGAAGCTGAAGCCTAATTCAGGAAAAAGCGTCAGGCAGCTGGAGTATGCAAGCGTAATCGGAAGTTTGATGTATGCTACTACTGCCACAAGGCCTGACATAGCTTTTGCCGTGGGAATGCTGAGTCGTTTCACGAGCAACCCAGGTGTTGAAAACTGGAAAACTGTGAAACGGGTTTTGAGATATCTCAAGAAGACTCAGACATATGCACTGTACTACAGCGGAGATCCGCCGGTAGTGGAAGGCTTCAGTGATGCCAGCTGGTGCTCAGAGGTGGAGAGCGAGAGGTCCACAGGTGGATTCATTTTCACTGTGGGTGGAGCTGCTATATCGTGGAAGTCGAAGAAGCAGACTATGCTCTCGCGGTCATCCATGGAATCTGAGTTCTTTGCACTTGATACCGCAGCCGAGGAAGTAGAATGGCTTCGGGAGCTCATATATGATCTTACAGTGGTTGGGGCACAAATACCGGCGATACCGATATACTGTGACAACCAGGCGACTGCGGCGGTGGCATCAAATGATCTCTTCAACGGAAAGAAGAGGACTGTACGGTTGAAGCACAGGGCAGTACACGATCTTATCAAGAGAGGTATTATTGCAGTGATTGATGTTCAGAGTCAGGAGAACCTGGCGGATCCGTTCACCAAGGGCCTCAAGCGCCAGCTGGTCGATGATACAGCTTGTAAAATGGACTTGAAGGCATTCTGATATTGTATTATTGTATTCCTACCATAAAGTTTTATGCTAATAGTTCAAAGAAAAATCTACTAGGCATCTAGCTTATGGTTCAAGGGAGGACCACTAATCGAAAGAATATCAGGACCCGTGGGTACATATTCTATTGGGCATGGAGAGGTTACGGACCTACAACCACTGTTGTCTACTGTTGTTTTATGCGAAAAACGGATCCTGTGGGAAGGTTGGCTTAAACGCCTTAATGAGTTCTCAGGTAGAGTGAATGCCTGGTGTGCTTTACAGGAAGCACGGTAGCGCAGCACTACAAGGAGTGAAACTCCATACTAATGTGGGGTGACTCCACCGTGAGGTTCCTAGGCTTGGGGTAATGCCTCGGCTTTGCTAGCCAAGTCACAGCGGCGTAGTACCGTAAATAGGCAATTAGCCTAATACTGTATGTTAAAATAAAAAGAGGGGTAGTCAGCACTACAAAGAGGAGGAGTTCCTCATGTTACAGTGGCACGACACTACAATGAGGTACCCGGTTAGGGATAAAGCCTCGGCCTTGCAAGCCATGTCGTTGCGGCGTAACACCGCAAGGGAGCCTAAGGCTTCATGCTGGGTAGTTTGGCACTACAAAGAGGTGGTTGCCTTATGCTACAGTAGTATGACACTACGATGAGGTTTCCGGTACGGGGTAAGGCCTCGGCTTTAAGCCATGTCATAGCGGCGTAGCACCGCAAGGGAAGCGCAAAGGGCTTTATGCCATGTCTCTTTATAATGAACTCACCTATAGTGTATGGACAGAGATCTCAGGCCGTCTCTTGAGGGTAAACTTGTAGACGCCCAAAATTATACACTAAAATCAGGCTGGCACAGGACCTTTAATGTGCAAGCCAAAAGCACATGTAACTACATTATGTGAGTGGGAATAATTTTAGCTATGATGCAGAATTTAAGGCTTAGTCCATTCTTGTATTATAGTCTGTTATTTGACCTATATGGGAAGAGTCAAGTCGTCAGCGACATCTCTCCTAATGCATGATGGACAGTTACTGTGGGAACACTTATACCCATATATAGAGATATGTGGGGGATTGTTGGGTTTTGGTCTTTTTCATTAGGATTTTTAATCCCACATCGGCTAGACCAAAGGAGTTGTATCTTTATATATTAGCTATGCTGTTTTAGAGATGCACATGAGGTGTGGAGGTGCACATGGGTGTGCCATGTCGGGTTATTTTTCTAATGGGAAAAAGGCTAAATAAACAATTGAAAGCATTCATGTTTTTTGCTCTTGAAAAATTTATTTCCATGGGAGCTAAGCCCCGTCGGGGCTTAGCGACTCGGACTCGGGCTCATGGGCGTAATGTGGCGTTTTGTTGGCGTACTTTGCACTTAGCACGTCAGCATCGTCGCTAGGCGCATAGTGCGCTTAAGTTGCGCTCATTGCGCGAGCTACTTGCGCGGGCAGGCGCGCTACCAGGTTGTGCAGGCCATGTTACGCGGCCAGGTGCGCTGCCAGGTTGCGCGACCAGGTGCGCGCCCAGTAGCGCAACTAGTTGCGCGGATGGCACAGCGTGCGCAGGGCGCGCAGGTGGCGCAAGTGGCTCAGTGCACGTTCAGCGCGTGGTGTACAAGGCCCGCGGGATGCGCGAGGTGCGCAACTTGCTTCAGATCGTGCCTGTGCATGATCTTGTTGACACAAAGTCAATGTCAACTAAATATTGATAACATTGACTAAATAATACTTGTAATAATTCAATACGACACACGATGACTACATCCAGCTCAAGTCAGACGACAGCTCAGTTTTGCTATTTCAAGTCATTGTTGAGTCTGTATTTTTATATTTATTGAGTCTAGACTGATGTAAGCTGAGTTGTGCTGAGCTCTTGAGACTTAACCTATAACCTACCCAAAATCCATAAGCTCCACACATCCAAATAAGCCCATTGGACCTTAAAGACCCATTCTGTGCTCTGGAGACAGAGTTCGGGCCGAACTCTGCCTCCACACAGAGTTTGGGCCGAACTCTGCTCCCTAAAAATCAGCACCCTAATTTTTAGGGTTGGCTGGTTGCTAGTTGTCCAACGGCCAAATATTTGAAAAATCCTACCAGAATTCTGGCCGAATTCTGCCTGCTAATATCCTATAAATAGGCCATGAATTCTCTCATTTTCATTCATCCAATCTTCTCTTCTCTTCTCTCAAAAGCTCAATACAAGCCATACCCTTCTTCATCTACTAGCTACAAGCTTCCTAAGCCTCGAGTGCTCAGCATTTCTCAGTTAGAAGTCTTGTGCAAGAGTTCAAGAAGTCGCTTGGAAAATTTCAAGCATCGCCACTGCGATCCTTTGTAAGAAGTTGACGTGCTCTTCTGAAGAAAATGCACGGGGTATAACTACTATTTCACAAATAGTAGATTTAATCCTGAGCTAGAGTTCTCAGGCCTAGACTAGTCCTCCACGAGGGAAACCAGGTTAAAATCGGTTGTGTTTGCGTATGCTTTCTTGCTCCTTATTTATTTCTGTATTTACTCTGATTAGTTTTTCTTGTGAAAGAGTTTAAATTTTTAATTGGCTATTATCGCTATAAACTCTATTCACCCCCTCTAGAGTTGCCATCTGTTCTTCAATTGGTATCAGAGCTTTGTTCTCTCAACAAGGACTAACATCCTAGAGCTGATCCATGGCAACCACATAATCCTTGATTTCCAATCACGGTGAAGGGCATTCCACTCATAGGCCTCCCATATTTGATGCAACTAACTACACATATTGGAAAACAAGGATGAACTTTTATCTCAAGTCGCTAGACTTTGACCTGTGGACTATCGTCACTGACGGTTACAAAAAGCCCGCCAGAATAGTTGTCAATGGTGATCTCGTTGAAAAATCACATGACAAATATTCTGACGAGGAGAAGAAACAGGCAAGTCTAGACGCGAGAGCTATTAATGCTTTATTCTGTGCTATTGACAGGAATGAGTTCAACAGGGTATCTACATGCACCACATCTCACGAAGTATGGAGACTTCTAGAAGTGACGCATGAAGGAACCACCCAAGTCAAGGAATCAAAGATAAGCCGTCTCACTCAAGAATATGAGGCTTTCAAGATGAAGCCAAATGAGACGATCACGCAAATGTTCACAAGATTCCTCGACATCATCAACCCCATGTCTTCGCTCGGCAAACAATATTCAAATCACGAGAAGATTCGCAAGCTACTTAGGGGGCTCCCAAAGGTTTGGAACCCTAAGGTGACAGCCATCATAGAAGGAAATGATCTCACAACCATGTCCATGAAGACCTTGATGGGAAAGCTGATGACTCATGAGCTTGACCTCAAGGACTTTGAAGAGCCTGCTCCTAAGGCTAAGGAGATCGCACTCAAAGCTCACCGACGGAGGGCTGACCCCGAAGAGACGGATGACGAGAACTCAGAAGGTGATGATCAAGCTCTCCTTGTCCGCAACTTCAAAAAATTTCTTCGCTTCAACCTAAGAAAGAAGGAACCACAAGAAGACGACGAAGAAGAGCCAACCTGCTACGGTTGCAAGAAGACAGGACACGTCCGAAAAGACTGTCCATTCTTAAAGAAGAACAACCGCTATGAGAAACCTTACAAGAAGACTTCCTCAAAGAAATATGCCAACATGAGCATTTGGCATAAAAGTGAAGCTAGTAACTCCGAGGAAGAAAAGGACTCTCCTCAAGATACTGCTAATGTGTGCCTAATGGCAACATCCGATAAGGTATTAAACGAAACTCTTGATGACTTCACTTTTGATGAACTTGGCGATGCTTTCACCGATTTGCTTAATGATCACAAAAAGGTCATTGGTAAATACAAACATGCCAAGGACAAGATCAAAAGTCATGAAGTCGAAATTCAAAGACTTTCTTTACTGCTTGATAACATTAGAGACACTTCACCCACGGATGTAACAGATGAGGTATCTAATCTTAAAATAAGCTTACATGATGCCGAAGCACGCATTGATCAACAAACACAAGAAATCACAGCACTCAACACGGAGATTGCAGAAGAAAAGAGTAGACACAAGATTTCTATTACTAAGATGCATGGTTTGACTGCTAAGGTTACTGAACTGCAAGCTGTCTCTAAGAAACTAGAGACTAAATTAGGAAAACAGGTTGCTCAACCTCAAACCCAAGAGACACATACAAAGCATGACACTTCTCATACTAGTCACCCACGTCATCCACCTGCAACACGTAATCATTCTTACATATACACACACTTTCACAAAGCACACAAACCACATGCACGTAGAAATAACTATCATATGTCACAAAATCATCATGCTACACATAGATACAATCATCACCATGTTGCACAAAAACAGCATCACCATCACTCTACATATAGACATCATCACCATCACTCTACATATAGACATCATCACCATGACATTCCACATCACTCTATACATAGTCATCATCACCATGCTAATTCTACATATCATCGTACTTCTCATCACTCTACTTATAGACATCATCAGCATGCTCCTAATATAAATAGGAATGCTACATGTACTTATTGTGGTTTACATGGACACATTTCACCACAATGTAGAATTAGAAGATTAGTAGATAGAAAGATATATGCATGGTTTCCAAAAACTAACTTTTCAGGACCCTCAAGAACTTGGGTACCAAAGGTCACATCTACTCTTGATGTAGGTGGACCTTCCCTCCTCAACTAAGAGTAAGTGGATTCTCGATAGTGGATGCTCGCGGCATATGACGGGAGACGCAAATCTTTTCGCATCACTATCGATGAAGAGAGAAGGATATGTATCCTTCGGCAACAACCTAAAAGGTTATATTATAGGTAATGGTATTATTGGTTATCCTCCCTCTCCCGTAATAAAGGATGTCTGCCTAGTGACCGAGTTAAAGCATAACCTGCTCAGCATTAGTCATCTTGATGACCATGGATATGACATTAACTTTGGACAAAACAAATGCCTTATTTATGATAGGTCAACGGGTGACATTGCTTTTGAAGGGGTAAGAGAGGATAATATTTATATTTTTTATTTTTCTATAGATACTAACAATGCAGGTAGATGCCTATATGCTCATAAGGACGAAAGATTATTATGGCACCAGCGTCTTGGTCATGCCAACATGGATACTATATACAGGCTATCGACTAAGAAGCTAGTTAGAGGCTTGCCCGATATCACATTCAAAAAGGACACGGTATGTGCCGAATGTGAATTGAATAAGACAACTAAGTCTTCATTTCATTCTATAAACTCTGTAAGTACTTCTAGACCTTTGCAACTTCTCCATATGGATTTATTTGGCCCTAGTAGAGTAGCCAGTCTTGGTGGAAAACTCTATGCCTTTGTTATTGTTGATGACTTTTCAAGATTTACTTGGGTTTTCTTTCTTACAAATAAAAGTGATGCTATTTCAGTTTTCAAGATTTTTGCAAAGAAAGTTCAAAACGAAAAAGGCTACATGATTACTCGAATCCGAAGTGATCATGGAGGCGAATTCGAAAATTTTGATTTTGAAAAGTTTTGTGATTTTAATGGCTTTGATCATGAGTTTTCTTGTCCAAGAACTCCTCAACAAAATGGTGTTGTGGAGCGGAAGAATAGGACTCTCGGCGATATGGCTAGAGTCATGTTGAACAAGTTTTCACTTCCGAAATACTTTTGGGCTGAAGCTGTCAGTACAGCATGCCACATTTTAAATAGGGTGCTTATTCGTCCCATTACGAAGAAAACACCCTATGAGCTTTGGTTTGGAAGAACCCCAAATATTTCTTATTTTAGAGTTTTTGGTTGTAGATGCTTTATCCTTAACAGCAAAGACAACTTAGGCAAATTTGATGCCAAAGCTGACGATGGTATTTTCCTTGGCTATGTTGCCAAGAGCAAGGGATATAGAGTTTTTAACAAACGCTCATTAATTGTGGAAGAGTCTACCAATGTGACTTTTGATGAAGATAACAGTGCAGCAGCTACTCTTGATGATGATGTTGAGCCATCAACTTCTACTCCAATGAATACCACAATCGAAACCAATTCTCTGGAGGGCTTGCCAAAGAAATTCTCTTTCAAGCCATCACATCCAGAAAATTTGGTGATCGGTGAGGTTTCACGTGGAGTAACTACTAGATCATCATTAAGAGACTCTATTGCTAGCACTGCCTTTATTTCACAAATTGAGCCGAAAAACATTTTAGAAGCTTTCAATGATGAATTTTGGATTTCTGCTATACAAGAGGAACTCAACAAATTCGAGAGGAGCCAACTATGGGAACTCGTTCCTAGACCGACTAATCACTCGATTATTGGTACTAAATGGGTTTTTAGAAACAAAGTGAATGAAGATGGTTCAGTCACACACAACAAAGCTCGTCTAGTAGCCCAAGGATACAACCAAGACGAAGGTATCGACTACGATGAGACGTATGCTCCTGTTGCTAGATTGGAATCCATTCGGATGCTTTGTGCATTTGCAAATTTTCAAAATTTCAAATTATTTCAAATGGATGTTAAAAGTGCTTTCTTGAATGGATTTATTAAGGAGGAAGTTTATGTAAAACAACCCCCTGGTTTTGAAAATCACAAATTTCCCGACCATGTGTTCAAGCTAAAGAAAGCGCTGTATGGCCTCAAACAAGCCCCTAGAGCTTGGTATGAACGGCTAAGCAATTTCCTGCTTGAGAAAGGTTTTTCAAAAGGGAAAATTGACACCACACTTTTCATAAAATCTTTTAAAGACACTATTCTTTTAGTACAAATATACGTAGATGATATTATATTTGGTTCTACTGATGAAACCCTTTGTCAAGATTTTGCCAAGAGTATGCAGACCGAGTTTGAGATGAGCATGATGGGGGAGCTCAACTACTTTCTTGGGCTGCAAGTCAAACAAATGTCAAATTGAACCTTCATCTGTCAATCGAAGTATACAAAGGACATGTTGAAGAAATTCGACCAGTTCAACCTTCTCCTGTTCCTGTTAAACCGTCTGTGGTTGAAAAGGGGAAACAGAAGGCAGTACGCTTTGATATCCCATTGAAGTCTGCTTCCAATCAGGGGGTGGTGATGAAGCCTTACAAGTTTGACATTCTAGCTCAGTTAGCCAATACTCCGGCTAGACTATCTATATTACGTTAAACCAATCAGCACTCCAATGGCTACTTCAACCAAACTTGAACCAGATGACAGCGGCAAACCCGTAGATCAACGTAAGTATCGAGGTATGATAGGCAGTCTACTCTATCTTACTGCTAGTCGTCCTGATATTATGTTTAGCGTTTGCCTGTGTGCTAGATATCAAGCAAATCCTAAGGAATCACACATGACCGCTGTTAAGCATATCTTTCGATACCTTAAGGGTACAGTTACAGTGGGCCTATGGTATCCCAAGTCAACATCATTTGACCTCATTGGTTACTCTGATGCTGACTTCGCCGGATGCAAGGTCGACCGTAAAAGTACGAGCGGTATGTGTCCTTTATTAGGAAAGGCTTAGTCTCTTGGTTTAGCAAGAAGCAGAATTCTGTCACACTATCCACAACAGAAGCTAAATACATCGCAGCTGGACGTTGTTGTGCACAAATTCTGTGGATGAAGCAAACCCTTGAAGACTATAACTTATCTTTCATGCATATTCCAATCTTTTGTGACAACACTAGTGCTATAAATCTTACTAAGAATCCCATTTGTCACTCACGCACGAAGCACATTGAAATTCGTCATCACTTTTTGCGTGATCATCAGCAAAATGGCACGATTAACTTAGAATTTATTGACACTGATCATCAGTTAGCAGATTTCTTTACAAAACCATTATCCGAAAAGCGCTTTAATTTTTTTTGTCGTGAACTTGGAATTTTAGATGAAGCTGTTGTAAATTAAAATAAACCTGCGTAAATATCGAGTATATCTTGATTCTCTTATGATGAACTTGCTATGGGTACAAGCCGAAAGGGTCCTTCTGACAACAAGGCGTAAAAGCCTAAGCGACACGGTGCACTAGTCCTCAGGACTACCGCTAGCTGGGATCCGGTCCCTGCAGCTAATCCATGGCAGCTTCAAAATATTGAATTATGATATAATTCCTTGTTTATTATACGGTTCATTTTTATTTATCACATGCTGAAATATTATTTTTTTCAACTTTATATTGCTGCTTCGAGTTCACTTTCTGTTATTCATTTGTTTACTTCTTGGATCTTTTCTTGTATTTATACTCTTGTCTTATTTTGGTCTTTATTACTTAACCATTTTTTTTCATATCAGCCTGATTCCTATTCTGTGACCAGGATCCGGAATTCGGGCCGAACTCTGCCCTTACCAGAGTTCGGGCCGAATTCGGCCTAACTGTTCCAGAACCGGGAACAGTCTCAGCCGTTGATCAAAATTAAGATCCAATGGCCATTATTTGCTCCGACCACTTGAAATCCTTCCCATATTTTCGGGTTCTCCTCCCTCTTCCTCTTCATTACCACCTTTTCTATTTCTCAAACACCTTTCTCTCAAAACCCTAACCCTAATTTCTCATTTCTAGAGCTCTTTTCTTCCCCAAACTCAAGGAGAAGGCCTCCTTTTCAATTCTCCTTCATTGTGCATCACTAGTTTGAGGTATAATTTCATACTTTTCTATATCTCAAATTTCCTTCATTGTCTTAATTGTGTTATGGCTCCACGTTTGTTCAACCGCGGAAAGACTTCGGACCGAGGGAGCATCCTCGTCGAATGCTCCTCCTCGCGTTGAACCGCCCGTTGCACCACCCGTTGCACCGGTCGTTGAACAACAACCACCAATCCATCCGTTGTTCAATCCTCCACGTCCGCATGATCCAAACACTTTTGACGACCGAATTTTTGTATCACTAGACGCATCAAATGATTGGTTTAGTGATTTTCGGACACGTCCGGTGTTTGCGGGACACCCCATCAACTTTACTATATTCTCATAATATGATGCACTTTTTCATGACCTTTGCCTTGATGAACTTGTTACCACAAATTCGGTCATTTATCGTAGTGCTATTCAAATGTTCTACTGCAACCTCACGCATGATGATACACATATTTATTCACGGGTTGCGGAAATTGATATCTCTTTTGACGATTTCGAATTGGCCGAATATCTTGAACTCCAAGAGCCTAATTCTTGGGAAAAGCTTGTTGAAGTCCGATCATTTCAATTTCCGAAGGGATTTCACTTGAAAGCTTCAAGGACGACTTGTGTAGCCCTAACACACGTCCTCGTAAGCTTTTGGCTAAATTTCTCAATCCCTATTTCTATGAACTTCATCGGATCATTTTCAATACCATTCTACCCAAAGCGGGTTCCACCGATGAAGTCACTTATTTTGAAATCTCGGCATTGTATCATCTCCACTTCCATGTTCCCTTTAATCTTCCACGCACAATGATGGATTGGATGATTAATTGTAGGAAGAAACTAAGATCTTTGGTTTATGCATTATACCTTCCTATGATCTTTCGTGTGTTTCATGTACCCCTTGATGAGTGTCCATTCTTACCTGCCCCTGCCTTCCTCTCTAAGGCAAGGAGGCTTCAGGCGGCCGTTGGCTCACCAGTCGTGTCTGAGCATTCTGACGATGAGCCAGACGCCCCTCCTCTTGGACAGGATCCTCCTTCTTCTCCTGCCACTCTCGAGTCTCTTCAGACTATGCTCCGAGATCGCTTCACCTTGGAGGACGATCGTTGGACTCAGCTGGATTACCGAACTACCTTGCAGATGAGTGCCATCAGCAACTCGCTACATGATCTTCGGTATTCCATGTCTCGCCATCCTTCCATACCCATTCCTATGGAGCGAGATCCCGGTCGTGAGGGCTATCGTATCGATGACCCTTGGGTCATTCGCTACTTGGATCCAGATGCAGCCTTCGTGGACCCTCGTCGCTCCTTTACTGATCCATCGGACGACGCTGGGCCTTCACGAGCTCGATGATGGATATGGACTGCTCCCTGCTACTGCTACTGAGGATCATAGATTATGGTTTATGCATTTTGCTTTTAGTTTCTTTTATGTACTTGGTTTGTATTAGACTTATTATGGGTTGTGTTTTTTTGAGACTTTGGTAGTTCTATCAGTTTATGTCATTTCTATTATGACTCTTGAGACATTTGGTCGTTATATCAGTTTATATGCAGTTTCTTCTCTTATCTTTTGGTGTGTTTGCCAGTTATTACTTATCTTATATTGCTAAATGCCAAAAGGGGGAGAGATGTATATTCTATATTCTTTTTTTTCTATATGTGCTTTTGGAAGAATGTTCTTATCAGGCCAACAAGATGCATTGTTTACGGGGGAGCTATGTTTTTTTAAGTTCGGCACTGATTATGGGAGAGCTATACTTTTTATCTTTACATGTGTCCAGGTATGAATATTGAATATACAATTATTATTTTGTCAATTATCAATATGGGGGAGATTGTTGACACAAAGTCACTGTCAACCAAATATTGATAACATTGACTAAATAATACTTGTAATAATTCAATACGACACACGACGACTACATCTAGCTCAAGTCAGACGACAGCTCAGTTTTGCTATTTCAAGTCATTGTTGAGTCTGTATTTTTATATTTATTGAGTCTAGACTGATGTAAGCTGAGTTGTGCTGAGCTCTTGAGACTTAACCTATAACCTACCCAAAATCCATAAGCTCCACACATCCAAATAAGCCCATTGGACCGTAAAGACCCATTATGTGCTCTGGAGACAGAGTTCGGGCCGAACTCTGCCTTCACACAGAGTTCGGGCCGAACTCTGTCCCCTAAAAATCAGCACCCTAATTTTTAGGGTTGGCTGGTTGCTAGTTGTCCAACGGCCAAATATTTGAAAAATCCTACCAGAATTCTGGCCGAATTCTGCCTGCTAATATCCTATAAATAGCCATGAATTCTCTCATTTTCATTCATCCAATCTTCTCTTCTCTTCTCTCAAAAGCTCAATACAAGCCATACCCTTCTTCATCTACTAGCCACAAGCTTCTTAAGCCTCGAGTGCTCAGCATTTCTCAGTTAGGAGTCTTGTGCAAGAGTTCAAGAAGTCGTTTGGAAAATTCCAAGCATCGCCACTGCGATCCTTTGTAAGAAGTTGACGTGCTCTTCTGAAGAAAAGGCACGGGGTGTAACTACTATTTCACAAATAGTGGATTTAATCCTGAGCTAGAGTTCTCAGGCCTGGACTAGTCCTCCACGAGGGAAACCATGTTAAAATCGGCTGTGTTTGCGTATGCTTTCTTGCTCCTTATTTGTTTCCGCATTTACTCTGATTAGTTTTTCTTGTGAAAGAGTTTAAATTTTTAATTGGCTATTATCGCCATAAACTCTATTCACCCCCCTCTAGAGTTGCCATCTGTTCTTCAGATCTGAGCGGTTACTGCACGTTCGGAGTGGTTATTACCACGTTCCGAATGTTGTGATAACCGGGCAGTTGCTACTCGGGCCTATAAAAGGTCTCTTCTGTCTCACAGGCAGATACACAGAGGCATATACCGAGAGTTACGAAAGTTTACAAGTGTTTCTTAACACAAGTAAACAGAAGTCTTGAGAGAGAAGAGAAGTGTTGCACCAGCGTTGTTTTTGCACGGGAGTCCGTGTACGATCCGAGGAGTCAGAAGAGCAGAAGTATTCCAAAGTTCTCCGACGAACTTGCTGGTTCCTGGAAGCTATTCGTGTGGGGCGAATTTAGCTTTGAGCAACGGCGATCATTCACCCCAGCAGGATATTCATCCATCAATCGCCTGTCATCTTCTTCGCTGCTGTGGATTACGAAATCTTTTTAAGATTCTCGTAATATCATATGCTGCTGTAACGAGATCTTCTTAGATCTTTGTTAAACTTGCGCAACCTTCCTAGAAGTGTTGCGTTGGAACATTGTTTTTACAATTGTTCATCTTCTCAGTTTTCCATCGAAAAATTGTGCCCCGGCACTAACAGAAAAGACTTTTATGCATACCTATGTTTCCTTTTCTTGTTATATCACAAATAAGGATAAATTCTCATAATGCATCATTTGGGTATCTAATAGTGCAGGTCCATGAACTCCATCGACTGTATCAAGTCCAGAAATTGCTAATGGCCAAACTGAAAGCAAATGAGACAAAGTTCCAGTCCGTTGCTACTGCTGACACACCAACAGCAATCAAGGATACAAAAGATAGATACTGGAGTGGTACATCAACCTCTGGAACCAGTCATTCTTCATATATTATCAACCAACCCCTCTCAACTCCCCATACAAACGCAGAAAGCAATTCTCTACGACAGTGCAGTACATTGGCTGAAGAACATGCAGCAAAGCAGAAAGGCTTTGATCTTGAACATCCTGTCAAAGTGGAGAAAAGCATCTCCCTGGATCTCTCAAAGGCAGTGCGAGTAGAAGAAGAATCCGACATTGAGCTTACATTGAGTATAGGGTGTGGTTCAGGCAAGAAGAAATCCAAGCAATGGCTTCAACCTGAGCCAAATCCATGCGATACGAGGCAACAGGTTTTGTCTACTATGCCAGTTAGATCAGAGAGGGAAGGAATGCAGTGAAAGAGAAAGGAGGCCGCCTTGGCTTTTCCAAGCCATGAGTTTGAAGTGACATGGACTTCTGTACTTCAAGTCTCTCCGGCTATACGAAATCTAACGTAGATAAATCATGCATCAGATTTGTCTATCGTATGGCGCTGCAAGCTCAAACACTTGATCGAGATTCGTTGTTGCAGAGGAAGGATAGCTTAAATGGGTCGAGAGGAAAAAACCAATTCAAGCTCTTCCTCATTGAGTTCCCGACGGTAGAGCTGCTCGTCTACTGGGGGGGGGGGGGGGGGGGGGGGGGGGGTTCATGTTTAGTAACAGTCTCAAACCTTTCTGTGTGCAAAAGAAGAACAATGAAAATTTACTTCATACTTATAATACTTCCCTTTTGAGGACGCGTCCGTTTTCTCTAACATGGCACAATTGGTGTTTCTATTGTTGATTCTAGCGGTGTAGAAGAATTAATTAGGGACTTTGTGAGACATTATACTATCAGTGCAAAGCTCAAAGGCTAATTGGCAAACTGTCCAAAGTGACTATTAAGTACATCTTGGGGAATTAGATTTTAGATGCGGAAATCTTGCTATAAACATTCGATACATTATGTCCAGAAAGAAGGATTTTAATGACTTGGGGCTATATCTTGCTGTAATTTTGATTTAAAAGCTGATATGGAAAGTGGCTAAGATGATTTCAGTCTCAAATCAACATCGGGATGCAGGGAAGGACATTTATGTGAGAGTGGAATATATATCTCAAGTGTCATAAGCCCACAACTATATACAAAATTTGAGGGATGAACACACGTATGATTACCCTCACAGGGGAACTGGGCGACTTGGAAGCCAATGATGAAAGATCTACTCTGGTGCAAGGATTTGTTTGGTCTGTTAGAAAGCAACAACGCCAAGCCATCGAATAAATCTGCTGATGACTGGAAACAGTTGGATCGAAAGGCAGTCGAATTCATCGCCAATGGATGGACGATTCAGTGTTTTGTTTCATCACGTACGTGTCCATTGAGAGAAGCTAAATTCATTGTACGAAAGAAAGATGACCGGCAACAAGACATTTTTTATTCACCAACTCGTCAACTCGATGTACACGGAGGGTGTCTCGGTGGCACAACATCTGAACGAGGTTCAAGGTATCATCAATCAGTTATCGGCAATGGAAATGGTGATTGACGATGACCTTCAGGCAATGTTGCTTTTGAGTTCTTTGCCAGAAAGCTAGGACTAGATATGTTGGTGGTGTCTGTGAGTAACTCCGCGCTTGATGGAGCTATTACGATGGAGATAGTCAAAAGCAATTTGTTGAATGAGGAGATCTGGCATAAGCAGATAGAACTGCCGCTTGAGTTCGCTCTAATTTCTTCTTACAGGAAGGGAAGGCTCAAGTCACAGGCGAGGACATAGGAGAGTTCTCGAAATCTTCCTAGTGTTGACCGCAAGGAGGGCTGCTATTACTGTGGCGAACAAGGTTTTTTTTAAAAGGAACTACATAAAGCTCAAAATGAGAAGGCTAAAGGCAAGGATGATCAGGTAGATTTTACGAAGCAATCAATGCAGAGGAACTTTGTGACATGTCATGACAAAAATTGGATCTTGGACATGGGGGCATCGTATCACACCACTCCACTGAGGAGGATCTTTATGTCATACCGAGACAGTAGGTTTGAACGTGTGAATATGGACGACAAGGGGACAGCTACAGTTGTGGACATCGGTGATGTGTACCTGACAATAGAGCTTGGTGAGAAGCTCGTTCTCAAGGACGTTCATCATGTACCGAGTTTGCACTACAACTTGATTCTCAAGGGAACCGCATTGTCCTCTTGGTTGGGCTTGCCAAGGGTGAAGAAGCTCGACGAAATAGGAGCACGTTTCTTTGGAAAAAGAAAGTTGGGGACAGACAGATAATATTTACGGTGAGGCTGATCGTCAAGAACTTCGGTCTTGGTCGAGTTGTTAATGTCAGTGAGATTCCAGTCGTAAAGGAGATGCTACGCATGATAGCTAGCATCGACATGGTAGTCAAGGAGATGGAGACGAAAAAAGATGCAAATTATTCAGGGGAATCAAAGATCAATAACGAGGGGGAGCAAAAACTCTGTCGTAGGACGGTAGGCATGTAGTCCAATTGAGCAAGAGTGAGCATTCAGTTTATTCGGTTTCAACCAAATTAAATAAATCAAAATCGAATAAACCAAAATTCTAAAAATCCAATACTGAAACCGAATTAAAATTAGACAAAATCGAAACCGAAGAACAATTAGGTTTGTTCGGTCATGTTATTTCTATTGTTTAATGGGTCAGACCAAATGTTGAAATCGTGGTTAAATTTTATTAAAAATTATAATTTTTATATACATATTTTGTGTCCAAAGTTGGAGTAGCTGTTAAATTATCAAGTTGGGCTACAAACACGTACATAGAATTATTGTTTTCAAAATATACATATTTTTACTCACAAATATGCATATAATTGAGGATATTTACATAATACATAAGTCTTATTCGGTTTTCAATTTGGACAAAATCGAATCCAAAATCGAAAATGAATAAGGAATTTTAGTATTTTCAAAACCGTAATTGAACCATATTTTTTTTTAAAACCAAACCGAATCTTTTATTCGGTCTGATTCGGTTTAATTTTTGATTCAAAATTGATAATGCTTATCGCTACAATTGAGAAGCCATAGGGTCAACACCTCCCATCAGGATGGAGGGGGAGTATGTTAGGTCCAACCCTCGATTCGAGGTTTCTAGGAAAGTCTGGAAGCAGTGGCAGTGTAGTGCCGCTCCGCGAAGGCACTATATTGACAGAGAGATCGAATTGCTGGCTCTGGAACAGAAGACAATTGATTTGGGTGAGTGGACAAGGACTACGTTTTCTGATTCTTTCACGCCTAATAAAGAATCTGTGGTTTTTGAATGAATGCTTATTAATAAGAAACAAGTTCGTAATTAGTGAGAATGCTAGTATGATGACAAGTATGCTTTAATACGATGAATTGCATGTTGCTGAATGAAAGAATTGCATGCTAAAGTTAGAATGTTGTTCAATTGGTAAATCTTGCCATGCTTAATAAGAAGAGAAAAGAGAATATTTGCATGTCTCTAATCGGTTGCTATCAAGAGTAGTGTTCCTGCTTAATATTTTAGAACTATTTTCATGCTTGTAAAAGATGAATTAATTCATATGTTCTCTTATCGTATACTGAAATGATAGAATTGTATAAAGGTACATTGTGCTGTTAAAAGAGATGATACAACTTGTCTGTATAGAGAATCGATATGAAAAGAGAAAAGCATAGTTATGACTCTGTTGTTTACTGAATGAAAGAGAGGAGCTATTGGCTCTGTTAATTGAAAATGAAGATAAAAGAATCAATTGATTGTTGATCAATAACTGTTATGCATTGTAGAGTTTATCTGATAGAAATTGCATTCGTGCATTGATCTCGGACAACTTGTGCACAAGGTTATAGTCTCTCGACGGTTCCTGGGGCACTGAGAATCGATCGGCTTAGAAGAGATTTTAATAGCACCCATGAGGTGAATGTTACACTTCGCGATTAGGGGTGTATAGTGTCTATTAGCAACGAGCTGAACGAAAGAGTCATAACAACTAATCATGGGAATGAACTCATGGACCATCATATAGATAGGATGCCGGTTAGTGAAGAGCTAAACCCTGAGCCGCAACTGCTAGTACATGTGTATATCAGTGCAGAGCTGAACCGAGAGTCACAGCTACTGGTATGTGCATGTATAGTGCAGTGATGAGCCTTGAGTCACAGCTGCTAATCTGGTGGTGCATGCATATGTTAAGATTTCGTTAGGAGCCTAACAATGCAGAGACGAACATGGAACATTATTGGATATATTATGTTTATTCAAATCCTTGTCATGTGCAGGAATAGATCGTCGGCTATGGGTAAGAGTCACTGAATAAGTGATGTATTCTATGCTTTAGATAATAGAATCACGACCTGCTCCCGAGAATAAGATGTTTTTCATAAAATGTTGTTGTCCGATTATAATTACAGAACTGTATCACTCATTGCTACTATTTAATCAAGAAAAAAGAATGCTAAATGTTATATTATTGCTAAGTTTCAAGTGAATGTTATGACTCATGGAATACGTTGAACTGTCTTTGTACATGGGATTGACCCGATCGTTAGCTTGAATGAAAGACATGAAATGTTGTTTTCAAAAAGTGTTTCAAGGGAAGTAATTTGACTCTGTATTGCATGAATGAATGTAGGTAAAAGGTAGAAAGATCACTAATAATGCAACATTTTCTCACATGTTCAATACTTAGGGATTGTTTCAGACGATGTAGCCTTTGTTCACGTCACTAGACTGTTTCATGTACTGATCCACCACCAACTTGCCTGTCGGTACAAGGTAGACGAAGAATGATCTGAAGCGATAGCCAGAGCCTCATCCTTGGGACCCAAAATTAGAGGATGAATATGCAAAAGAGATGGTTTTCTATATAAAGGGATGTAATGCATGGAATGGGATTATTGTACTTCTGTATGACTTTGGTTTTCTGCTATTGTCTGCTACTGCAAACTCTGTGTTCAATGTTCTGCTGCGTTATTGTCTATCTCGTCTATTTTATCGTTGTATAGGTCTTGGCCTTGTGTAAGAGCAACTTAGGTTTGCACGCATTTCGTCCAAGCGAGGACAAATGGTTCCGCAGCGATCAAAGCGAGGACGAACACTCCTGTGGGATCGGGGTATGACAAAGTGGTATCAGAGCAACACGATCCTCTGGCCAATTGTTGATCCGTTATAATTCGAACATGTCTCTTTGAATCAAAATTCCTTTACCTATATGATATCGTTGATGAGATGAACGTTCCATAGAATAAGTCCGTAAATATTTTTCTGATGTCGACATATGTTATACTGATTGATTGAGACTGAGATGTGTTATTGAACATGATTTTTGATATAATATTGAATCATGATTTTATGGATTGATAATGGTGAAGGATGAGTACTATCGTTGCTTTAGATATCGTAAGTTTCTCCTTAAGTTTCAAGGGCGAAACTTTTTTCAGTGGGTAACTATGTAGTGCCCTGCGAAGGCACTATATAAACAGAGAGATCGGATTGCTGGCTCTGGAACAGAAGACGATTGGAGTAGACAAGGACTATGCTTTCTGATTCTTTCACGCCTAATAAAGAATCAGTGGTTTTTGAATGAATGCTTATTGATAAGAAACAAGTTCGTAATTAGTGAGAATGCTAATATGATGATCAGTATGCTTTAATATGATGAGTTGCATGTTGCTAAATGAAATAATTGCATGCTAAAGTTAGAATGTTGTTCAATTTGAAAACCTTGCCATGCTTAATAAGAAGAGAAGATAATATTTGTCTCTAATCGGTTGCTATCAAGAGTAGTGTTCCTGCTTAATGTTTTGGAACTGTTGCCATGCCTATAAAAGATGATTTAATTCATATGTTCACTTATCGTATACTGAAATGATAGAATTGTATAAAGGCATATTGTGTTGTTAAAAGAGATGATATGACTTGTCTGTATAGATAATCGATATGAAAAGAGAAAAGTAGAGTTATTACTCTATTGTTTACCGAGTAAAAATTAAGAGATGAGCTATTGGCTCTGTGAAATGAAAAAGAAAATCGAAGAATGAATTGATCGCTGACCGATAACTGTTACGCATTATAGAGTTTATATCTGCTAAAAATTACATTCATGCATTGGTCTTGGACAACTTATGCACAAGGTAATAGTCTCTCGACGATTCCTGGGGCATTGGGAATCGATCGACCTTGGAGAGATTGTAATAGCACCCCTGAGGTGAATGTTAGAACCCGCGATTAGGGGACGTGTTGTGTCTATTAGCGACAAGCTAAACCAAAGAGTCATAATGGCTAATCATGGAAATGAACCCGTGGACCATTATATAGATAGGATGCCGGTTAGTGAAGAGCTGAACCCTGAGCTGCAACTGGTAGTACGTGTGTATATCAGTGTAGAGCTTAACCAAGAGTCACAGCTGCTGGTATGTGCTTGTATTAGTACATAGCTGAGATTTGAGTCACAGTTGCTAATCTGGTGGTGCATGCATATATAAAGATTTTGTAAGAGCCTAGCAATGCAGAGACGAACATGAAACATTATTGGATATATTGTTTATTCAAATCCTTGTCTTGTACAGGAATGAATTGTCAGCTATGGGTAAGAGTTACTGAATAAGTGATGTATTCAATGCTTTAGATTATAGAATCATGAACTTCTCCTGAGAATAAGATGTTTTACATGAAATGTTGATGTTTGATTATAATTACAGAAGTGTATCACTCATTGCTACTATCTGATCAAGAGAAAAGAATGCTAAATGTTATATTATTGCTAAGTTCTTAATAAATGTTATGGCTTATGAAACACGCTGCGCACATCAAGATTTATAGAATTGTCTTTGTACATAGAATTCACCTGATTGTTGGCTTGAATGGAAGACATGAAATGTTGTCTTTGTACATAATACTTAGTGATCGTTTCAGACGGTGTATCCTTTGTTCACATCACCAGTATGTTTCATGTAATGACCCACCACTATCTTGCCTGCAGGTGCAAGGTGGACGAAAGAATGATCTGAAGCGATAGCTAGAGCCTCATCCTTGGGTGCCGAAAATCAGAAGATGAACATAAAAATAGATAGTTTTCTATATAAAAGAATGTAATATATGGAACGGGATCATTGTAACTTTGTATATTTCAAGTGAGATTGTAACCCAATTATGGCATGCATCAGAGAGATAATGAGATCTTTGTAATTGATTCAAGGATATTAATAAAGAGATTGATTTCTATATATTTTTGTTCACTTTGGGTTTCTGCTATTGTCCTCTGCTATAAACACTATGTTAAATGTTCCGCTACGTTATCATCTATCTTGTATATTTTGTCATTGTACAGGTCTTGGCCTTGTCCAAGCGCAGCTGTGGATTGTACGACATCACGCCGACAAACGATTCCGTAGTAATCAAAGCGAGGACGAACGATCCTGTAGGATCGGGGCATGACAGACAGTACTCCGGTGGTGTATCGTATACCGCTAGTCTGCGAATGGTTCAGATGTACTAGATTTTTGACTCAAAATTGGATCTATTTTTCAGGAGGAACACTATGGTATAAAAGTTATATACTGTCGGAACACCACTGGTTGACAAATGGCACATATTCGGGCCCAAGTCAGAATTAATAAAGTTAATCTGATCAAATCTGGATTGTCAGTATTAGTGTTGGGCTATATTTTTCTCTTCTTTTCTATTGCCTCTCCATTTTTTTTCCAAGTTCTTCCACAAACTTGATCCAACCATTGGAGCTAGGTTTATGTCACTTCCCGTTCCCAGAATACGTATTTTAAATACATGTACTGCTGAAATATATTTATTTAATATTTATCATATATTGTTCTGTATTTAAATTCCTTTAATTTTTTGCTAATTATCTTTCTGTATTTTACTTCCTTCTTTGCTTTTGGGTTCGGCCCGAGTTGGTTTATTTTCCGGCCTTGGATGGTTCAACATGAACCTAACTCCCCACATACCACCACTCCTTCATTTAAAGCCCCATCCCCTTTTCTCCCTCTTCATCACTTCTTCTCATAACTCTTTTTCTTCCTCATAAACTCTCCCCCACCTACCCAGCCGCATTGGCAAGTGCCAACTTGCTTCTTGATGGATCTCCATTTTTGTTGTTCCATTGTCTTCCTCTCAAGATTCTTAGATACTTTAGTACTTAGCATTTTCAATTTCCATGGTTCATTTCATGTAGATCTAAACTTAATGCATTTTCGAATTTATTAGGTTTTGATCTAGTTAACTTTATTATTTCTAAGTTTTGATGGTTCCATGTTGTAGAAAATTTCGTTCTACCCCATTTTGACCTATGGAAGTCCAGAGTTGGACTTGGAATGAAGGATTTAGGGAGCTTGGAAGCAAGTGCTTCACTAGTTCTGTTCTTAAAAATTGGAGAAGAAGAACAGTTGTTGAGCCGTATGGCCTGCACGGCCCAGCCGCATGAATTTCTTGGCCGCATGGCGGTGCTTGGCCGCATGAGTTTTTCATGCGGCAAGTCCCCTGGCCGCATGGCATTTTCTAGCCACATATGCATTCTCAGCCGCATGTACTTCGGTTAGCCTTAGCCGCATGTGAACTACCATTTTCCAGCCGCATATCGACCTGCACACTTTTCAGCCGCATAAGGCTTTGCTAATTTTGGCCGCATGGGACTATTTCGTTTCGGTCGCATGGAATCACTCTTGTTCAGCCGCATGTGACCCATTCATACTCGGCCGCATAAAACCCAAGTTTTGCGAGCCGCCTGGCTCTGCCGCATATTTTCTGGCCGCATAAGCCTTGCTAATCCCAGCCGCATAGGTCGAGTTCTACCCGGCCGCATGAGACCGTAATCTTTCCTAGCCGCATGGCCTTGGCAGCGCTGAGCCGCATGGGACTGTTTTAATCCCAGCCGCATGAGCAATATTTTCTCAGCCGCATAGACTTGTTTAGGCTAGCCGCATAGGCGCATGTTACCCTGGCCGTATGAATTTAGTTTCCTTAGCCGCATGAACCAATAAATTCCTGGCCGCACAAACTCTGGCCCTAATGCCTTTTTGGCCGATTCTTGTTCTGAATTGACATTGATTGATTGTCTTGGCATTTATTAACATTAATTGTTATCTTGACATTAATTAACATTGATTGATATCTTGATTAAATAATTGATCATGCGTTCCTAGTTGGAACTAAGAGACTAGCTAGTCGTCTTATTGAATTGAATGAATGAGACACGTTCATATTAACTATGAACTGTTGTAATCGACTGGCTGATCCCGAACATTGGCATACAGGCACATGCAGGCTTCAATTTATTTATTTATTTACTTATTTATTTATTTTATAAAGCAGCATGTGTACTTTATGGTCAAGGCATGATTATTCCGTGGTTAGTTTGATTGTTGCATTACGCTATGTAAGACCTACAACCTAAGCCGCACGGGTGTCGTTGTAGAGTTGGGCATATCGTACTTTGTACGGAAGTACTCATTCTGAATGACCATGATCCACGGCATGGGATTTTACTTAACGTAGAGGCTACTAAGTTAAATAAAATAATGATTGCATGGAGAAAATGGATTCCCGAGTTCTTACATGGCAGCCCTCTTTGGGACTATTAGTGCCCGACAGGCCGGCTGGTTCCCACAGATACTGCAAATCTGCCACACGGGCAGGAAGCGGTATCTGCTTATATTATCTATTGTATTATTGTATATTGATGACGGGCATCCCGCTAGGACTCGTCTAATTCATGATTGGCACAATTAATTGATTGGATAGACTAGCCTTGCTTGCACATAGTAAGAACTGAGGAATCCTTATTGCATAATTCCAGGATAACTTGGAACTCACCATAGCAAGCCGTAGTAGTTGAGTGGCTGTTTAAATCGACTTATTTGTGTACTGTATCTACTCTGTTACATAATTGAGATGATCAGAATGTCAGGACATGACGGCCAACTTCTGTCCTTGTTTGGTTGGGAGGTTGGTTCGAAGTGTCGTGATGTTATGTGAATCCTAGTCGCTAGCAGAGATCAATTATCATATTTTCTCATTACTGGTTTTAATTCCTCATATCGTGCTCCCTTGCGGTACTTGCTATTAGAGGTCTAACCTCTCTGGTTTTACATGGCCAGATTTAGAGCCGGTCCTCGAGGACTCAGCTTATTTCTACCTCTAAGATGGTCAATACTAGAGGAAAGATCGCAGGAGGACTCGAGTGGGTTCCTTACCTCCCCGCTCGTTTTGTTATTTACTTTATACTTGCCGTTTGGCACCGACATGTTAGTCGGATTGTCTTGTAATTACTCTTGGATAATTGTAACTAAAGTCAGACTGCAGCTGATAAACAATTGTGTATACTTTGCTAATCATCTGGCCAAGTTTTGTAAAGCAGATATCAAGAACATTTTGACTGAGCGTTTGGGACGTCTTACTGCTTTATCTTACATGTTCTTAATTTCTGTTTTTTGTTTGAATGATTGAGACAATAGATGTGAAGTGACCATAGAGAGACTTTCATGTAGTATGCACTCCCTCGTCTTTTAGACAACATTGATCATATTATACGGTATTCATCTACCCGTAATACGTAGCTGGCCGAGTCATTCCCCCGCTCTCCAGTATTCTGGTTCTGGGCGTGACAAGGTTTTAGTGGTGGCCCATGCAGGTCTGATTTCAGACTTGTGGGGTGTTTTTATTTATAGGATGTCTCAATCACACATATTCCCCCTTGATCTCATGATTCGTTACTCTCGATTCTAGCTTGTCATTCCGGTATTCTTCGACTTCATTGATCCTTCATGTCCGGTCGTTTGATTGCTCTCTTGTCCCTTTTCTTAGGAGCATTTCGTCTGCATCTGTCAGGACTGGACAGCAACAACAAGGGCAACATGGACAACTTGACCCTGTTGATCAGCAACAAGGGCCAGTGCTACCTCAAGAGACTATCCAAGAAGAAGTGATAGTGGAACCAGCAGCTGGACCACAGTATCCGGAGGTTCCAACGCCGCCTATAGTTCCACCTACCCCTGTGGAAGTGGACACACCGGCCCTTCTGGAGATCATCAGAGGGATGATGGCCACTCAGCAACATCAGATGTTAGCTCAGCAGCACATGCACGCTCAGTTGCAAGAGCAGAATGTACTACTCAACCAAGGATTACAGACGGCTTTGGAAAGAGGGGAGATGACAGATTCAGGAGCATCAACCAGATTTTGCAAGTTCAACCCCCGCCGTTTCGAGGGCACGGAAGATGCCATCTCAGCAGATGCATGGCTTAAGGATATTAAGTCTATTTTGACAGCAGCTAAGGTGCCGGTAGAAGAACGTGTGGATCAAGTGAAGTTGTTACTTCAGGATCTCGCACGTGATTGGTAGGAATCAGAGGAAGTGGGCATCAGACGTCCTATTGCTTGGGACGATTTTACCGTAAGGTTCAAGACCAAGTACTATGGGGCTGTGGCACAATTTGAGCTACAACAGAAGTTTATCAACCTCAAGCAGGCCGGCAAGACAGTAGATGCTTATGCAGCGAAGTTCTGCAGATTGAGTAGGTTCGCCCCAGAGATGGTAGCAATGGAGAGCCAGAGGGCTATGAGGTTCCAGCAAGGGTTTCATCTTGAGCTCTTGCAATTGATAGAGGGGCACAATTACCAGACTTTTGATGAGGTATTAATGGCAACCCGAAGGCATGAGATCACCATTCAGAGGCTTGCAGCAAGGACTGGAGGTCAGAAGAGATCTCATAGTCAGATTGAAGGAGGAGGGGGAGTAGCGCCCCAAACAACAGCACCGTCCCTTGGCATTCGCATTCACGATGTGGCAATGCGAGGGCCAGCACCACCAAAGCAGCAGCAGCAGCAACAGCAACAGAGGAAGAACCAGCAATCCCCAGCGGGCTGTACTTATTGTGGGAAGGTAGGGCACACTAGAAATGTGTGTCGGACATATAACGGACTGTGTTTGATATGTAGAAATCCAGATCATCAGGTTACCACCTGTCCCATGAATTCGAGTTCAAGAGGACCAGCGGTGGCAGTGAGACCGTTGGCGCAACGTCCGTTTATGTCGCAGGCTCAGATGTTTCGGCAGTAGGGACCGCCGATGCAACACCAGCATAGACCACCCCAGCATCACCAAGGCAGGGGCCAGCGGCAACACCAGGCTAGGCCGCAGCATAGAAACCAACAAGAAGGACGAGGGCAGGCATTCACTCTGTCCTTGGAAGAGGCATTGGCATCGGGAGATGTTGTGGCAGGTAACATTCTCGTTGCCTCATATCCCACAGTAGCATTGTTTGATTCGAGAGCATTGCACTCATTTATATCTACACAATTTGCAACACGGTTAGGAATGGAGTTTGAGACATTGCCAGGGAGGTTGAATATACTCACTAGTAATGGGCTCGTAGGGGTTAGTAGGATTATTCTAGCGCGTAGCATTGTAGTTTGCGGGCATTCTTTTCCCGCCCGGTTGATAGAATTTCCTGTCAGAAATTTCGACGTTATCTTAGGCATGGACTGGCTGAAAGACAGTCATGCGACAATAGATTGTCGTAGAGGGAGTGTATCTTTTGATATTCCAGGCATGAAGCGGTTCACCTTAGTCAGATCAGTGGTAACTCAGCAAGAGCACGGAGTAGTAACGGCAATGGAAGAAGTTCTAGTTCCGAAGGTAGTTGAAGAGTTTCTAGACATATTTCCCGAAGAACTTTCAGGTCTACCAGCAATTAGAGATATTGAGTTCAGCATAGAATTGGTACCTGGAACTAAACCGCTATCAGATCGAGTTTACAGAATGGCGAATTCAGAGCAGGCTAAGGTATATCAGCACATAAAGGAACTGAAGGAGAAGCAGTTCATCCAAACTAGCATATCACCATGGACAGCACCAGTAGTACTTGTGGGGAAGAAGGATGGGTCATCCAGATTGTGCATTGACTACATGAAGCTTAACACGACAACAGTAAAGAACAAGTACCCACTACCTAGGATCGATGACTTGTTTGATCAGTTGAGCAGAGCTAGAGTTTTCTCCAAGATAGATCTTCGTTCAGGGTATCATCAAGTGAGGGTTCGGAAGGAGGATATTCCCAAGACAGTATTCAGGTCGAAGTATGGGCATTATGAGTTCTTGGTAATGCCGTTTGGTTTGACTAATGCTCCAGCAATATTTATGGATTTGATGAACCGCATCTTTTTGCCATACTTAGATCAGTTTATCGTTGTGTTTCTTGACGACATTCTCGTATAGTCTGCTAGTGAAGAGGAGCATGAAAACCACCTCAGGAAAGTGTTACAGGTTCTTAGAGAGAACCAGTTGTATGCCAAGCTCAGCAAGTGTGAGTTCTGGACGGATCACATTTCATTCTTTGGTCACATCATATCAGGAACTGGAGTAGCAGTGGATTCCAAGAAGGTAGAAGCAGTAGAGAGTTGGCCAGTACCCAAGACCGTAGCAGATATACAGAGTTTATTGGGATTGACAGGATATTACAGGAGATTCGTAGCAGACTTTGCAAGACTTTCAGCACCCATGACCCGTTTGACACGAAAGGATGTACCATTCGTCTGGTCGGCAGAATGTCAGGCATCATTTGAGAAGTTGAAGCAGAAGTTGATATCAGCGCCTATTCTTACATTGCCAGTTGGACCCGAAGTTTTTACCGTTTATTGTGATGCGTCCGGAAGAGAACTTAGGTGCGTCCTCATGCAGCATGGAAAGGTAATAGCGTATGCATCTAGGCAACTTCGGGACCACGAGAAGAATTATCCAACTCATGACTTGGAGTTGGCAGCAGTAGTATTCGCTTTGAAGCTATGGAGGCATTACTTATATGATGATCGAGTGGACATGTACACAGACCACAAAAGTCTGAAGTACATCTTTACTCAGAAGGAATTGAACATGAGACAGAGAAGATGGTTGGAGTTGATCAAGGATTATGACGTGGAGCTTCAGTATCATCCAGGCAAGGCTAATGTGGTAGCAGATGCTCTCAGCAGGAGAGACGGCGCATTTATGTTGACCACACAGAAGTATATCTTAGAAGACCTTCAGGAGATGGGCATCGAAGTTGTACTTCCTAGTGATATAGGAATTCTGGCAAGTCTACAAGTTCAATCTGACTTGGTAGACAAGATCAAGGCAGCTCAGGCACTGGACCCAAGGATTCAGAAGCTCAGGACAGAATGTGAGTCGGGACTCAGGAAGGAGATGAGAATTCATGAAGATGGTACACTTAGGTTTGGGTCACGTCTATGTGTACCTAGTGGAGATATCAGACAGGAGGTTATGGCAGAAGCTCACAGTTCTCAGTATTCTATACACCTTGGAGGGACTAAGATGTACCAAGATATCAAGCAGCACTTCTGGTGGAACGGGATAAAGAAGAAGATAGCTAGATTCGTTTCCCATTGCTTGGTATGTCAGCAAGTGAAGGTAGAACAGCAGAGGCCAGCTGGATTATTGCAACCACTTCCTATCCCGGAATGGAAGTGGAAACACATAACAATGGACTTTGTGACTGGTTTACCGAGATCACCAAGTGGTAAAGATGCTATTTGGGTGATAGTAGATCGGCTTACAAAGGTGGCACACTTTCTTCCTTTCAGAGTAGGGCAATCTACAGAAAAGTTGGCAGAGTTGTATATGCAGCAGATAGTCAGGCAGCATGGAGTCCATGTCAGTATTGTGTCAGACAGAGATACTCGTTTTACATCACATTTTTGGAAGATCTTACATCACCGTTTGGGTACCAATTTGAGATTTAGCATGGCTTACCATCCACAGACGGACGGGCAATCAGAAAGAACAATTCAGACTTTAGAATATATGTTACGAGCTTGCACCCTAGATTTTGGAGGATCTTGGGAGAGTCACCTGCACTTAGTCGAGTTCTCATACAACAACAGTTATCAAGCCAGTATCCAGATGGCACCATTTGAAGCACTATATGGTAAGAAGTGTAGGTCGCCACTAGCATGGGATGATATCGGAGAGAGGAAGATGCTAGGTCCAGAAATGATTATCCAGACAGTTGAAGTGGTCAAGGGAATTAGAGAGCGACTTCGAGTTGCACAGGATCGGCATCGTCATTGGGCGGACCAGCATCGTAGGCCACTAGAGTTTTTTGTTGGGGACCACGTATTCTTGCGGATCTCACCTACTCATAGGGTCATTAGATTTGGCGTTCGCGGGAAGTTGAGTCCACGATATGTAGGCCCATTCGTTATCCTTGATAGGATAGGCGATGTTGCTTATCGTTTATCCCTTCCGCCTTCGTTACGAGAGTTACATGACGTGTTTCATGTATCTCAGTTGCGTAGGTATGTATCGGACCCAAGCCATATCCTTGATCATTCTGAGCTGATTGTTGGTACCAACCTGTCTTACGAGGAACAGACTGTGTCCATCTTGGACCGAAGTGAGAAGATACTCAAGAATCGAACAATTAGCCTTGTCCGGGTTGCTTGGGGTCATCACTCTTTAGGGGAGTCAATGTAGGAACGTGAGGATGATATCCGATCACGGTATCCGCACATGTTTGACTCACAAGGTATATTTTTTTCTGTATACCTTGATTGTCTTAAACTTCTCATGCTTGTCACCTTATGAGTAGAATTGCTTGGTGTCGTCGATAGTTAAACATGGATATGTTACTTACTGTTGACATTGTAGAATGATTGCTTGCTCAAATTGCTTATACTTAGATTAGTTTAGCTTTGATGTTTCTATCCTGCTTAGATTTGAAATTTGAGGACGAAATTTTTCTAAAGAGGGTAGAGATATCACTTCCCGTTCCCAGAATACGTATTTTAAATACATGTACTGCTAGAATGTATTTATTTAATATTTATCATATATTGTTCTGTATTTAAATTTCTTTAATTTCCCGCTAATTATCTTTCTGCATTTTACTTCCTGCTTTGCTTTTGGGTTCGGCTCGAGTTGGTTTATTTTCCGGCCTTGGATGGTTCAACATGAACCTAACTCCCCACCTACCACCACTCCTTCATTTAAAGCCCCATCCCCTTTTCTCTCTCTTCATTACTTCTTCTCATAACTCTTTTTCTTCCTCATAAACTCTCCCCCACCTACCCAGCAGCATAGGCAAGTGCCAACTTACTTCTTGATGGATCTCCATTTTTGTTGTTCCATTGTCTTCCTCTCAAGATTCATAGATACTATAGTACTTAGCATTTTCAATTTCTATGGTTCATTTCATGTAGATCTAAACTTAATGCATTTTCGGATTTCTTAGGTTTTGATCTAGCTAACTTTGTTATTTCTAAGTTTTGATGGTTCCATGTTGTAGGGAAGTTCGTTCTACCCCATTTTGACCTATGGAAGTCCAGAGTTGGACTTGGAATGAAGGATTTAGGGAGCTTGGAAGCAAGTGCTTCACTAGTTCTGTTCTTAGAAATTGGAGAATAAGAACAGTTGCTGAGCCGCATGGCTTGCACGACCCAGCAGCATGAATTTCTTGGCCGCATGGCGGTGCTTGGCCGCATGAGTTTTTCATGCCGTAAGTCCCCTGGCCGCATGGCATTTCCTAGCCACATATGCATTCTCAGCCGCATGTACTTCGGTTTGCCTTAGCCGCATGTGAACTACCATTTGCCAGCCGCATATCGACTTGCACACTTTTCAGCCGCATAAGGCTTTGCTAATTTTGGCCGCATGGGACTATTTCGTTTCGACCGCATGGAATTAATCTTGTTTAGTCGCATGTGACCCATTCATACCCGGCCGCATAAAACCCAAGTTTCGCGAGCCGCATGGCTCTGCCGCATATTTTTTGGCCGCATAAGCCTTGCTAATCCCAGCCGCATAGGTCGAGTTCTACCCGGCCGCATGAGACCGTAATCTTTCCTAGCCGCATGGCCTTGGCAGCATTGAGCCGCATGGGACTGTTTTAATCCCAGCAGCATGAGCAATATTTTCTCAGCCGCATAGACTTGTTTAGGCTAGTCGCATAGGCGCATGTTACCTTGGCCGCATGAATTTAGTTTCCTTAGTCGCATGAACCAATAAATTCCTGGCCGCATGAACTCTGGCCCTAATACCTTTTTGGCCGATTCTTGTCCCGAATTGACATTGATTGATTATCTTGGCATTTATTAACATTAATTGTTATCTTGACATTAATTAACATTGATAGATATATTGATTAAATAATTGATCATGCGTTCCTAGTTGGAACTAAGAGACTGGCTAGTCGTCTTATTGAATTGAATGAATGAGACACGTTCATATTAACTATGAACTGTTGTAATCGACTGGCTGATCCCAAATATTGGCATACAGGCACATGCAGGCTTCAATTTATTTATTTATTTATTTATTTATTTATTTATTTACTTATTTATTTATTTTACAAAGCAGCATGTGTACTTTATGGTCAAGGCATGATTATTCCGTGGTTAGTTTGATTGTTGTATTACACTATGTAAGACCTACAACCTAGTCGTACGGGTGTCGTTGTAGAGTTGGGCATATCGTACTTTGTACGGAAGTACTCATTCTGAATGACCATGATCCACGGCATGGGATTTCACTTAACGTAGAAGCTACTAAGTTAAATAAAATAATGATTGCATGGAAAGAATGGATTCCCGAGTTCTTACATGGCAGCCCTCTTTGAGACTATTAGTGCCCGACAGGCCAGCTGGTTCCCACAGATACTGCAAATCTGCCACACGGGCAGGGAGCGGTATCTGCTTATATTATTTATTGTATTATTGTATATTGATGACGGGCGTCCCGCTGGGACTCGTCTAATTCATGATTGGCGCAATTGATTGATTGGATAGACTAGCCTTGCTTGCACATAGTAAGAACTGAGGAATCCTTATTGCATAATTCCAGGATAACTTGGAACTCACTAGCAAGCCGTAGTAGTTGAGTGGCCGTTTAAATCGACTTGTTTGTGTACTGTATCTACTCTGTTACCTAACTGAGATGATCAGAATGTCAGGACATGACGGGCCAACTTCTGTCCTTGTTTGGTTGGGAGGTTGGTTCGAAGTGTCGTGATGTTATGTGAATCCTAGTAGCTAGCAGAGATCTATTATCATATTTTCTCATTACTGGTTTTAATTCCTTATATCGTGCTCCCTTACGGTACTTGCTATTAGAGGTCTAAACTCTCTGGTTTTGCATGGCCAGATTTAGAGCCGGTCCCCGAGGACTCAGCTTATTTCTACCTCCAAGATGGTCAATACTAGAGGAATGATCGCAGGAGGACTCGAGTGGGTTCCTTACCTCCCCGCTCGTTTTGTTATTTACTTTATACTTGCCGTTTGGCACCGACATGTTAGTCGGATTGTCTTGTAATTACTTTTGCATAATTGTAACTAAAGTCAGACTGCAGCTGATAAACAATTGTGTATACTTTGCTACATCATCTGGCTAAGTTTTGTAAAGACAGATATCAAAAACATTTTGACTGAGCGTTTGGGACGCCTTACTGCTTTATCTTACATGTTCTCCATTTCTGTTTCTTGTTTGAATGATTGAGACAATAAATGTGAAGTGACCATAGTGAGACTTTCATATAGTATGCACCCCTCGTCTTTTATACAACATTGATCGTATTATACGATATTCATCTACCCGTAATACGTAGCTGGCCGAGTCATTCCTCCGCTCTCCAGTATTCTGGTTCTGGGGCATGACAGTTTGGAACCTAGGGTATGATTTCTGAATCCCCCTTGGAGGATGAGTAGAATACTAGCTTGGATAACTAGACCTAAGGCAAGTACATCTTGCTAAGAGTGAAGAAACTTGTGTTTTCTTTATTTTGTTTTTCCTCTATATGTATGTTGTAGATCTCTTTATTTTATGATATAGTTGTCTTTCCTCATTCACTTGCAATTATATTATAATTTTGTTGAATTTGTTGCTTGGAATGAGTTGCTAGAGTAGATCTAGGTTTTCCATGATAATGGTGATATTGGTAGATAAGCTTATGATACTTGAGATCTAGCATGGATAACTAGTGTAGAATGACATATGTTGCATGTTGATAGTATTAGAACTCTTTGGGAGTATTTTATAAGAGATTGGAAACACGAAAATGTCATTTTTGTGGGTCCCCAGAGCCTGAGCAGCATCATTGCATATCGATGGTATACTGGAATATACCGACGCATGCCATTTTTATATAAAATGGTCGCTTGGGAGAATGAGCCGGCATACCGACGGTATACCGCTCCGAATGACAGAGATGGACTTTTACATATAATCGACATACTGTCAGTATATTGGAGTATACTGACAGTGCACCGGTTGGCACGACATAGAGCGGTTTTGACATATAAATGGCATATCGTCGGTATACAATATACCAGTTTGAGACCCAAGTTTGAGATTGGGTAGTTTTATTTGTCGATGAGTTTCGAACCTGGCACGACCCGCTCCCGAATAATCGGACACGAATCGGACACGTCCAGCCTTCATCGTTAGACACAATGAAGTAAGCTGTACCAATCTCTAGGGAAACTACAAGTCCAGACATAAATGAATATAAACCACATCATCTATATAAGCGAATCCCAGAATCAAAGTACATGTCTAAGAGTTATTACATTCATCCAGCTAAAAGAAAAGTAAAGTCTGACAGTCTCAAGTACAATGAAATAAAACTGCTAAGGGTAAGGTACTAGGCCTCCTCAACCTCTAATTCCAGAGCAACCCCAGCTGGCTCTACTGCATCTATAGGCTCACGGCCATAGTATGTGTCACACAATACCTCCATCTCACCTGCAACATATCCTAGTCAGGAGCGGAGCAAAGTACAGTTCTAGGTAATGAACAAGAACATCATGATATGGAAATGAGTGCAGGAAATATGAAATATAAAGTACAGGAAAGAACATGAAAGTACAGGAACGTTAGTACAGGAAATAAAGCACATAAAATAAAGTACCAGAATGTAACCATGAACCTGAAGTACAAGACATGACATGTGCACAATATTTGAAATACAACTAGCCTATGTGACCGGCTGGGGTGAGTATAGGAACATGTACATGAGTACATGAATATCGGTACGGCTTAGGACCCGCGTGCACGATGCGAGGCCTAAGCTATCTACATGAATCTTGTAACCGGGGTTTGGTCACATAGCTAGTGTATTTTCCCTCCACGACACAAATAAGTACAAGAACATGAAAGTACAGGAGAACATGATATTGTGTCAAAACGTGTCACAGGAAAAGCATAGGATATGAATGTAAATGCACAAGACCATAGAATGTACTTGCCTTGCTCCGGGTGATGGGTAGGCAATAGAGTTGGATGTTCCTCTGTTATAATGATTACAAGTTGGTTAATCTCTAACAAGCCTCTACTTAGTAACCATGAGTTAATCTGCCTAGTTATTATTTGTAAATCACTATCCATTTTAATGATACCAAAATTGTATATATATATATATATATATATATATATATATATATATATATATATATATATATATATATATATATATATATATATATATATATATATATATTTATCAATACTTACAAATTATGATAGCAGTAAAAGCAACCATAACAAAACCTATCTGGACTTGGAAGTCCAAGTCCAGGCACCCACTTAAGTCGAATTCCATCAATACTTCTACATTCAAATGTAACAACTACACCAAAACCAAACCCATTGGTTCCAAACCCCACAACCAATCATAGAGCCTCAATGATGCATAGCTTTATTCAAAAACAGCCAAGGAAAAGAGTCCCAATTCTGCTGCACAAAGAACCTAAAGATTCAAAATCACAAGCTACTTATTCCTGCAACCAAAGCCCAGCCGAACCCTTATCATGCATTCAAAACTTGCAGTTCCCGGGCCTCAAACCCAACCATAACACAGTAGTATATAAACCCAAAATTAAACTCTAACCATGCTAAATATCCAACACCACTCTAGTGTAACAACTCAACATTCAAGTCTGAACCAAGAAATATACTCTGAACCCATCTCAATCGACATTACACTAAGGCTCAGAACTCAAATATTCAAAAATACTAAACCAAGGTGTGTGAAATTAAGTCAGAGGTTCCGAGACGAAAGATCTCCAGAATTATACAACTATCGAAACATATACAAATTAATTAAAAGAATATACAATCTAATGAAGAATTTACAATTCAAATGAAACTAAGATACTATAATTTAGCCACTGCCTTCAATATCAGAGAAGTGCTGCCAACCTCTCCATACTGCAAGGATACTACTATACTGGACACAATCACGAAACCTGGACATGGCTTGTCAGGAATGAACTCAACTATTCAAAATCTGCATCTCGCAACGTCGGACACGGTCTACTTGGATACGAACTACAGTAAGACACGACCACACCATCCTGGACATGAACACAACACGATCGACGGAAACTCGGACACGATCCAACGCCAAATGAGCGGACACGAACGCACGCCGATATGAACTCGACACATGAAAACAACCCCATAACACAGAAAATGAAAGTCACAGTACTTGCTATGATCAGACAGCCAATACCAATTAATTAGAAGTGGCAGAGAAATTACCTGAAAGAATGCTCCCGAGATCGAGGATACGAATCAAAACTCGGACACGAATATTCAAATCCGAAATTACTCGAGTACCTAAGAACATCACAATAATCCGATTTGATTCACAAAAGAGGAATATACTCCAGAATTATATAATAATCGTTCTACAAAACAAATCGACAAACATCCAATCAAAGACTTACTCAAGAGTATATTTTTTCAACCGATCTCGATCAGGAATTTGGATTCACCTCAATCAGATCTTGATCGATTCATAAAAAATGCACAGATCCACCGAAATCCAAAGCAAGAATTTAAGATCAATCATCAATTTGGAAAGCCACAGATCTACAAAGAGGAGGTATGTCGAAAGGAACTTATTGAAGAATGAAGTCCGGAGGACACGAACACCGATAATCAAGCTAACGTCCCCGATCCGTCGGCTCACTGGGTGAATCTCGCATCGATCGGAGAGGAGATCGAAATCCCGCCTGCGTACCGCTGGAGATCGGGACCGCCGAGTAAGATGTCCGACCGCCTAGCTTAGAGGAAACCACCGCCTCATCGCCGTCGCCATGGGAAGCCGGAGGGAACCGCCGCAGACTCGCCGAAGAGTAGATCTAAAGCTTCTCGATCCGTGCACGTCCATGTCGGGAGATGACTCACCGCCCGGAAAAGGAGATTTTCCTCTCCGTCGAGCTCGCCATCATCTCCACGGAAGGAATTAGGGTTAGGGTTGGGACGGTTGAAGAGGAAGGAAACGAGCTCGGTTGGGAAGTGGACAGAAAAAGAGAATGGCTTTCTCTTTCCTCGGCCGAAAAATATAAAGATGCCCTATTTGCATCTAAGCCCTTCCGTCCAAAAATATTTACAAACAGGTCCCCCCCTCTCAGAAATAATTTCACAGAAGTCCTCCCCCTTTTCAGTAATTACACAAACAACCCAAATTCTGTTAGAGAGGTGGTTACAAGTTGTTAGGGAGTGGGGACCATTCCAAATAAATTTAAAAATTAGTTATTTGCCAAAAATTCAAATCTTCCTCCAAAAGCAATCATGAAATATTTATTCAAAAATATTTAATCAAGAATTATTATTATTCGAAATGGTTTAAATCAAACTTATTATTATTTAGTAAACTAAAATTTTTCTCAAAAATAGGAAGGTGGAGTTACAAATCTCTCCTCCTTAAAATAATTTCGTCCTCGAAATTCGAGTGACAACAAAATAAAATCACATTTAATTATTTTAACACAAGTCATTTATTGAATTTAAAATTTTTGAAAACAAGAATACAATCAAGCAAACAAACTAGGATAGCGCTCCCGTATCTCGTCCTCGTGCTCCCATGTGGACTCTCCTGGAGAGTGGTGCCTCCACATGACGTGGACAAGTGGTATAGTCTGATACCGCAGTTGCTTCTCCCTCCGATCAAGGATCTCTACTGGCTGCTCTTTATAGGACAAGCTCGGACCCACCTCTAGCTCTGAATAGTCCACCACATGCCTCGGGTCCGAAATGTAGTGTCGAAGCTGAGACACGTGGAAAATGTCGTGTACTCCCTCCAAGCTAGTAGGAAGCGCTAGTCGATATGCTACCTCGCCAATCCGGGCAGTCATGTCGAAAGGTCTAATGTACCTGGGGCTGAGCTTCCCGCCTTTGCCGAAATGAATGATGCCTCTGGTTGGCGAGATCTTCAGGAATACTCTATCCCCAACTGCGAACTCCAGTGGCCGTCTGCTGCTGTCCGCCCAGTGCTTCTGCCGATCCTGTGCAACTCTGAGACGCTCTTTGATCAGTCTGACCTTCTCAGCTGAGTCTACCACCATCTCTGGACCAAGCAAAGTCCTCTCGCCAACGTCGTCCCAAGATAAAGGTGTGTGACATCTCCATCCATAAAGTACCTCAAACTGTGTCATCTCGATGCTAGCCTGATAACTGTTGTTATATGCAAACTCTATAAGATGCAAGTGATCCTCCTACGAACCGTCGAAGTCGAGTGCGCAAACTCGTAACATGTGCTCCAATGTTTGAATGGTCCTATCGGACTGCCTATCCGTCTGTGGATGATAGGCGGTGCTGAACTTCAACTATGAACCTAAGCTCAGCTGTAGACTCTTCTAGAAATATAATGTGAAGCGGCTGTTCCTGTCTGAGACGATACTCACTGGCACTCCATGAATCCGCACGATCTGACGTATGTAGAGGTCTGCAAGCTTCTCGGTCGACAGCCCTACCTTGAACGGAATGATTTGAGCAGATTTTGTCAATCTGTCCACGATAACCCAAATAGCATCCTTGCCAACGGGCGTACGCGGTAAACCAGAGACGAAGTTCATGGTGATGTGTTCCCACTTCCATTCCGGAATAGGTAAAGCCTGGAGTAATCCTGCTGGTCTCTGGCGCTCCGCTTAACCTGCTTGCACACAAGGCATCTAGAAACGAATCTGACAATCTTCCGTTTCATCCCATACCACCAAACATACTCCCGCAGATCCTTATACATCTTGGTAGATCCAGAATGAATAGAATACTGCGACTGATGGGCCTCCTGCATAACCTCCTCTCGCAAATCCTTGGGCACACATAACTGTTTTCGTGTCTCAGGGATCCATCCTCTGTAATAGTGAAGTCATCAAGCAATCCTGTCTCTGCCTGACCTCTGAGACATCAGAGTCCCTCATCTAGAAACTGGGCCTCCTTGATCTTTTCTAACAGTCCCGACTGTATCTGCATGTGCATCAGCTGCCCTCCAACTCCCGGAAGAACAATCTCAATCCTAAGGCTCTCAAGATCCTCTAGAAGATGCCGATCCATAGTAAGAAACATAGCAACAGGATATCGACTAAGAGCATCTACTACCACATTCGCCTTTCCAGGATGGTATTGCAGATTGATGTTGAACTCATTCATGAGTTCCAGCCATCTTCGCTGCCTCATATTCAGTTTCTTCTGAGTAAAGATATACTTCAGGCTTTTATGGTCCGTGAAGATGTCCACTCTCTCTCCATACAAATAGTGCTTCCACAGTTTCAAGGCAAAAATGACTGCTGCAAGCTCCAAGTCATGTGTAGGGTAATTCTTCTCATGAGACCTCAACTGTCTAGAAACATAAGCAATGGCCCTCATGTTCTGCTCAAGTACACATCCTAAGCCCTTCCCTGATGCATCGCTGTAGATGACGAACCCTTCAGATCCTGATAGCAAAGCTAAAACTGGTGCTGTAGTGAGTCTTCTCTTCAATTCTTCAAATGCTGACTGGCAGGCGTCTTTCTAGATGAACTCCTCGTCCTTTCGCGTAAGCTTTGTCATTGGCTCTGCTATCTTGGCAAAATCTTTCACGAACTTTCTGTAGTAACCTGCTAGCCCCAGGAAACTACGAATCTCTGCTACTGACTTGGGAGGTGTCCATGCTTCTACAGCTTCAATCTTCTTGGGATCTACAGAAATCCCCTCTCTAGTCACCACATGCCCTAAGAACTCCACTATGTCCAAGAAGAACTCGCACTTCGAGAGCTTTCCGTACAGTTTTTCCTTCCGCAGAATCTCTAAAACAATCCTCAGGTGCTCCACATGCTCCTCCTCAGTCTTCGAATAGATCAGAATGTCGTTAATGAAGACTACGACAAACTTGTCCAGATACTTATGAAAAACTTTATTTATCAAGTTCATAAATACTGCCGTAGCATTGGTGAGTTCGAACGGCATCACCAAGAATTCATACTAGCCATAATGGGTATTGAAACCTGTCTTCGGAATATCCTGCTCTCGAACCTTCATCTGATGATACCCCGACTGAAGGTCAATCTTTGAAAAGACCTTAGCTCCACTAAGCTGATCAAACAGCTCATCAATCTGCAGCAACGAGTATTTATTCTTGATGGTGATGTTATTGAGGGTACGGTAATCGATACACATCCTAACAGTCCTATCCTTCTTCGGCACGAAGAGTACCGGTGCTCCCCAGGGTGAAGCACTGGACCGAATAAAACCCTTGCCTTCCAACTTATCAATCTGAGCCTTCAACTCTGCAGCTTCCTTTGGGTTGATCTTGTAGCAATACTGGGACTTCAGCGCTGATCCGGGTACTAAGTCAATGCTGAACTCCACATCTCGATCTGGCGGCAATCCTGATAACTCCTCGGGGAAGAAGTCGAGGAACTCGACAATCAACGGGTGCGACAACTCCTTGTCTTCTGCAACTGCTCTGAAGTAGACTCCCTCTGGCCTCTCTGTAATCCGTCTGCTGATCTCAAACGGTAGAACTCCATGCGGGCTGAAAATTACCTTCCCTTCATGGCAGTCTATTACAGCAAACTGCTCACTCATCCAGTCGATGCCGAGGACTATATCAAATTCGGGCAATGGCATCACTAAAAGTCGAGCCCTAAGTTACCTTCCAGCTATAGTGATAGGGCAATCAACCATCTCACTAACTGGCACTACCCCTCCTCCTGTCATAATCTGACAGTTCCTCCTAGTGGGCTTAGATGTGAAGCCGTGTCTATGCAGAAACTCATATGATACAAAGCTATGTGTGGCTCCAGAATTAAACAATACAACGGAAGGAAATGAATGTAAAAGGATAGAACCTGTAATCACATCTAGAGCTACCTCATCCTCCTCAACTACGACCATGACATAAGCACGTCCCTGCTGTGGTGGTCCCCTCTGCTGCTGATGCTGTGCAAAATGCTGCTGCTGAGTAGGTAAAGCCTGAACCCTCTGTGGTGCAGCTGGTAGTGCTCTGGGTGGTGGTCCTCTAGCTCCTCGAGGTCCTCCTGCTAGTCGGGCTGCGGCCTGTGGGCAGTCCCTCATCTGATGTGCATTTGATCCACAGAATAAGTAAAGCCCGAGCTTCTTGCGGCATTCGTCAAAGCGGTGTCCTGGCCGGTAGCAGAAAGTGCAAGTAGCTACCCGCGGCTGTCTCTGTGGCTGATGTGCAGGAACTCTGGATGGACGGTGATTCTGCTGTGCCGACTGTTGTGGCCTCGCCTGAATTTGAGCCCTCTTTGCCGGTGTCTGGAAGTTGCTGCTGCCGATATACCGGTCCCTCTTTAGCTTCAGATCCGCCTCTTTCTCCACAGCCTGAGCAAACTTGGAGGATGCTCGCATAAGTCGTCGTCTGGCTGATCGCCACTGCATGTCGCAACTCTCTGGTGAGGATGCTCGCATAAGTCGTTGTCTGGCTGATCGCCACTGCATGTCGCAACTCTCTGGTGAGGCCCTTCTTGAACCTCCAAGCCCTATCCTCTGGTGTACTGACTAGGCTCTCCGCGAACCTGTTGAGTCGGGTGAACTCTGATGTGTACTTCGCCACTGTCATGCTCCCCTGCTGTAATGCCTCGAACTGCATCCGAAGCTCATCTCGCTCCACGTCGGGGAAGAACTACTCCTTGAACAGAGTTTTGAAGTCTGTCCAAAGAACCTGGGGCACAGCTAACTGAGGCTCCTCTCGGTACCAAGCTCTGGCAAGATCAAAAAGTCGCATGCTCGCAACTTCCACCTTCAGGTCATCCGGGATCCCCGCCATGTTCAGTCTCCTCTCAGTATTTTCCACCCACTCATTCGCATATACGATCCTCTCATGGCCCCAGAAATCCATCGAACAAAGATTTTGGTAGTCTCTCGCAGTCCCCAGTCTTGGTGCTGCTGGTGCTGGAGGTGCTACCGGTGCTGGTGCTGCCGGCTCTCGGGTCCTGAGTGCATCCACGACTGTTGTTCGAAACTGCGCGGCCTGCTGGTTCCGAGCCTCCAGAACTGCTGGAACATGGCCATCACCTGAGCGCCATCGAACGTCATCGTCGGGGGTAGTGGAGGAAAGATAAGAGGCGGTGGCGGAAGCTGCTACCCCGAAACGTCTGGTGCAGACTGCCCCGTACTGCCTGCAACTCCGAGCTGATCTGCGGTCTTCCTCATATTGACCATCCTGCAATAAAAGGAAACTTCGTGATTGATAAAACCTAACATACAAGTAAATGCAATTGTTTTATATAATATCCATATACCCGATGTACCTGATTTCATATGCTGTGATTCAAGTTCCCTAGTTTAAATCAAGTCCTCCAATAGTACACTAATACCTAGGTACTATTAGGATATACCTGCATGGGCTGTAACGCCCCAGTCCCAAAATACGTAGGACTAGGAACGTAGACATGCCAGCTGTATTCATACGAAGTATACTCCAATATATGGAAGCCTCGTATAAATACATAAGCTGTAAAATGCAGTAGAACCATAACTAATCTCATCCACACAAAATAAATGAAATAAAGATGTCATATAATGTGAAGGAATTGCCTTGATACAATATGTTGGGCGGAGACAAATCCACTACCAACAAAATAAGGAAATAAAATACATGGAAAATGAAATGAGTGGCGAGCGAAGTGAAGACGATCCAAATGCAATCATCCTCGAAGAAATAGCGAAGATCACGGCTAGAGCTAGAACACCTGCGAAAGACAATAGCACACACCTGGCAAGACAACCAGGTCCTCAGTGGGACGTAACAAGACACGTAATAACATGCCATATAAACTGAATAAATATTGCTCAATAAATAAGTAAATCGAATTTATAACATGGTCCAATACGCACCTACTGAACGAGCGTACCATCCCCCCAACCAAACAAGGACAGGAGATGGTAAACTAATTCACGGCGACGTATCTTTCCATGCTAAGAATCCGATATGGTATCCGGACCCCAACAAGGTTCAATACCTTCTCATCGAAGTAGTAAGTCACACCTACAACCAAACAAGGACAAGATGTGACGAACTAATCCGCGACATGTTATTGTTCCAAGTCACGGTCAGATACAAGTACCCAAACCAAAAGTACTCGTACCTAACGGATAGGTTAGCCTACCATTCTAAGTGAAATATTGTTAAGAACAATCCTTCCTACGCATGGGCCCTGGCTAAATAGGATCGGCATAGTCCCCTCTTGGGCACCAGAGGCCCCAGTAGGAAGAGCATGGGTCATCAACCCCGTATCTCCAGCGGAGAGTCCGGGTCACAAGGGAAGTGCATCGAAGCCCATACGCTAAGGAATTGTCCTCCCCACCCAATGCCTACTGTGTTGCATCCACAACACAACCACTATAACCGCTAAGTCAAACTAGCATGCAACCTCTATTAGCGGTTATTCCTATCGCACGGCTTGTACGTACTGGTGGCCAGCCAATCACGCACTTTCGTGTTCTACATGCGACACACAACTTCGTGTTACAACGTGTCAAGGCCAATGAATGCAACACACAAGGTGGTCCCTTAAATCTAAGTTTAATTTGTAAGAAAAATAATACACAGCAGAAAACTGAACAGTAAATTCTAACAGTTATGCTATGTATCACAGTTTATTTTGCATAAAGAAAATAATGAACATGCATGAAATATGAGCTAAAATAATTAAACAGCAAATGGCAAGGTGTCTTGCCTGGTAGTACGCCTGGTGTGCTGCGATGATCAAGGTGGCACGAACTGCAATTTCGGTGCAACAACTATGCAAGGTGACCTCTGATGGTGGCACGGACAGTTCCATCCGGTCCAGGACGGTTAAATTGGTTAGGGTGGACACAAGGTAGACTCGAATTGACGAGGGAATAGGAGTAATAGGACTTAGTCACGGACTGGAGAAAAATCGAAGTAATTTGGAAAAATATATATATATATATATAATCTTTGAAGGTACTAGTTTTTATGAGTCAAAATAATTATATAAAAACACTTACAATCAAGAAATTTTGTTTTTGGCTAAAAACTCCAAGTTTGTAAAAATATAATTCCTATGTTGGAAATCTTATTTATCGGTGAAATATATAAATAAATGTTTGGAAAATAAAAAAATTTATTTTTAGGCAACTATAATTTAGATAGAATATTACGATAATATTTAGATCAAATATAATAGAAAAATAATATTATTAGGCTAAAATACTCCAAGGTTGTCAAAATGATTTTAGGTAGTAAACTTTATTTTAGAGGTCAAAAATATATATAATTTTTAATAATGATAATGATAAAAATACTTATATACTATAACTGATAACAGTAAATAATAATAATAATAATAATAATAATAATAATAATAATAATAATAATAATAACAGATATATATATATAAAAGGAAACAATTAATAAACAAAACAATACAAAAACAACAACAGCAAAAATCAAACCTTTACTCCTAACACTTAAAAGAACCAATTAAAAGACTTATGATGAGACAATTAAAACACTTAAAAATAAAACCACAGTAAAATCCAAATTAAATTGAAAGAAACAATTAAATACCATAACTCTTACTCCTAAGTCCTAACTACTGAAAAGAAGAGGAAGAGAGAGGAGAGAGAGGGGAGAAGGAGAGTTCAAGAGAATAGGGATGAGCGGAGAGAGGCTTAGGCGGACGGCGATGGGCGGAGGTCGGAGCTGGGGAAGGGGGTGGTCGGCGGAGGCTCAGGGAGTGAGGGAGGAGAGCTCGATGACGGAGAGGAGTCGGCCGGGCGTCGGGCGGCTCGTTAGCCGGTGGCGCTTGGGGAGGCACCGATCCAGTGGTGGCGTGCACGGGCGGAGCTAGGGCCGGCAGATCCGGTCGAAGTGGGAAGTCGGAGGAGATCTCCGGCGGGAGGCCACGAAAAGGGCGACGCGGCGCTCATGGGTATGCGGAGGAGCGGTTTCCCGGCGGCGATCCTGACGAAGACGGCGGAAGGAGGGCGCGGCAGCGGACGGAAGTAGAGGACGGCGAGTGGTTTTGATCGGGAGACACGGGGAGAGTTTCCACCAGCTACGGCGCGCGCGGCGGCGCGTGCGGAGGCTCGGTGGCGCGCACGCGGCGGAGTTGTGGGGGAGCTCTGCGGCGGCCGGAGGAGCAGGAAGCGTTGGAGAAGAGCAGATCCGGCGCCGGCGCTCCTCGGCGGGGTCGATCGGCGTGGATCACCGGGCGGAGGCGGCTGCGGTTGCGCCGGAGGAAGGGGAAGGCTGCGGAACGGTGGCGTGAGGCGGTCGGCGAGGGCCAACGGCGAGCGGAGGTGAGAGTCGGGCATGTTCTATTTTACTTATTTCTTGGTTTGGATTTTTGGTCTGCCATGATTGTGGTGGCGACGATATTGGCTGTGGTGGCGATGGTTGTTCGGGTGGCCGAGGTTTGTATCGGTGGCGGTGTGGTTTTGGCAGGGCTGGCGGCGAGGTCGTGTGGTGGTGTCGATGACGACTGTTGTGGTGACGGTGGTGGTGATGGCGTGATGTTGTAGGTGGTGGTGGCAGTGATGGTCGTGGTGACCGGGGTGGTGTCGGGTTGTGGCAGGAGGTTACGGCCGTGAAAATTCCGACGTGGTGGACGGGGTACGACGGCGGCTAGAACAGGGAAACTAGGGTTAGGTTTATAGTTAGGGATTGGGGTCATGTGTCCTGCATGACACGGACACAAGGAAATTTAAGAAAGTGTCTGGATTTGTCGGGCACGAAGAGGTTAATGTATTTGTAAAAGAAAATAGGTAGTGGATGGGACACGGACACGATGCACGACACTTTATGGAAATTATTTGTGGAGACAATTTGGTGGATGATAAAAATAAATTGGAGGAGTACCTGCCTATTTATAGGATGTGGGAATTTCCAATTGGATAGGGATTAGGATTGTTTAAACCCAAATTAGATAATTTGTAATTTAATTTAAATCAATAATCCAAATCCAATTCAAAACCAAATCCAAATTTAGATCTAATTAAATCAAATCCTTTATTTTAAAAACAATTAAGATAAATTAATTTACAAATATAGATAATTATTTAAATAAATCCAAAAAATTAAATCAGCATTTAAATCTTCACAAAAAGTTTGAAATATATTTTCCAATAATATTAATAATAATAATTTCAAAAATTACATTAATATTTTTAAATATCTTTTTGAATAATAAATTATTAATATTAATGAATCTCGAAAATTATATTTTTACTAGCAAAATATTCATAAAATATTTGTATGCACGAATAACATTATTTATTCTAATTGAACGGCTTTTTGTAATAAAATTATAATTTAGGAAATTTTGATAGCTAAATTAAATATTACATATATTCTTTTGAAACTATAAAAATAAAAATATTTTTCTAAAAATATGTACGCTCGCGCATATTCGCACTCGTCGAGCAAGAAAAATAATTTCGTGCACGACGTACAATACAGACTACGCGACGTACGATACAAAATTTTAAATCGGTATCAAATTTAATAATAAAAAAAATAGTAGAAATTTAGGGGTTTTACATCCTACCCAACTTAAAAGAATTTCGTCCTCGAAATTAAGAATTAGTAGGGGAATGAGAGGGCACAACGGTAGATAGAAGGGTTCGAAGTTTATATGATCGTAGTCTAGGTAGAGGATACGATTAAGAGACGATTGTAATCACTCTTAAATTCAAGTGATTAGAAAGTCAAAATGGTAGAATTAGGGTCGAGGGGAAGGTCGAGTAGTTCAAGGCAAAGATATGGCAACATCGAGTGATAATGGTCACAAGAGATAGGATAGCTAGGGGAACCTCTAGTATAACGCTTTCGTCTTCCTAAAATAGGTGAAGGCGAAAGCAATATAGAGTTCGAAGGAGACGTTATCGAATACGAATACGTGATTCAAAGACGATCGAATAATTTCAAAAGAATTGTCAAGGCAGTCGTGGATGGGATTGTAAGGGCCAAGTTTAATTATGTTCCCATCCACGTAGAGTAATAGACAAAAGCGAACCAAAGTGCACTCGGTTGATCAGACCATTATGCACTGGTTCTGATTAGACAATCTGTTAGTGGAGGCCTCCAATAACATATGTCATGAACAAGCGTGATAAAGAATTGAGCTTGCAAAAACTAGGCTACATTAGCATCATTAGTCTAGATAGTAAAAATATAGGCATGATGGTAGATAAATAAAATATGAATAGTCTAAGAGTCATAAGGATCTAAGTCTTTTATCATTCTATGGTTTATTGACCAAGGCTTGGTTGACCAAATGGGTTAGATTCCTCTAGTCTCTATGGTCTTAATAGTCAAGGGCGTGTCGGGTCGTGGGGTGTTCTACCCAACTTAAAAGAATTAAGCTAAGGGTGTTTGGGACATCTAACTAGTAGGGTCAATCTCTAGCAAGCACGAAGGGAAGATAAGAATAGGAATGGAAGGAAGCAAGCAAGATGCAATTGATGAGTCAAACGGTAGATAAAATCAAGGAAAGAGGTCAAGTATGTGGATGAGATCCTAAACTTCTAATCCTATACGCAGGCTTGCTTGGTACGGTAAAGTAACCAAACAATTTATCTTGACCTACATGGGCCACCACAAAAACATGTAACGCCCCTGTCCCAAAATACGTATGACTAGAAACGTAGACATGCCAGCTGTATTCATACGAAGTATACTCTAATATATGGAAGCCTCATATAAATACATAAGCTGTAAAATGCAGTAGAACCATAACTAATCTCATCCACACAAAATAAATAAAATAAAGATGTCATATAATGAGAAAGAATTGCCTTGATACAATATGTTGGGCGGAGACAAATCTACTACCAACAAAATAAGGAAATGAAATACATGGAAAATGAAATGAGTGGCGAGCGAAGCGAAGACGATCCAAATGCAATCATCCTCGAAGAAATAGCGAAGATCACGGCTAGAGCTAGAATACCTGCGAAAGACAATAGCACACACCTGGCAAGACAATCAGGTCCTCAGTGGGACGTAACAAGACACATAATAACATGCCATATAAACTGAATAAATATTGCTCAATAAATAAGTAAATCGAATTTATAACATGGTCCAATACGCACCTACTGAACGAGCGTACCATCCCCCCAACCAAACAAGGACAGGAGATGGTAAACTAATTCACGACGACGTATCTTTCCATGCTAAGAATCCGATATGGTATCCGGACCCCAACAAGGTTCAATACCTTCTCATCGAAGTAGTAAGTCACACCTACAACCAAACAAGGACAAGATGTGACGAACTAATCCGCGACAAGTTATTGTTCCAAGTCACGGTCAGATACAAGTACCCAAACCAAAAGTACTCGTACCTAACGGATAGGGTAGCCTACCTTTCTAAGTGAAATGTTGTTAAGAACAATCCTTTCTACGCATGGGCCCTGGCTAAATAGGATCGGCATAGTCCCCTCTTGGGCACCAGAGGCCCCAGCAGGAAGAGCATGGGTCATCAACCCCGTATCTCCAGCGGAGAGTCCGGGTCACAAGGGAAGTGCATCGAAGCCCATACGCTAAGGAATTGTCCTCCCCACCCAATGCCTACTATGTTGCATCCACAACACAATCACTATAACCGCTAAGTCAAACTAGCATGCAACCTCTATTAGCGGTTATTCCTATCGCACGGCTTGTACGTACTGGTGGCCAGCCAATCATGCACTTCCGTGTTCTACATGCGACACACAACTTCGTGTTACAACGTGTCAAGGCCAATGAATGCAACACACAAGGTGGTCCCTTAAATCTAAGTTTAATTTGTAAGAAAAATAATACACAGCAGGAAACTGAACAGTAAATTCTAACAGTTATGCTATGTGTCACAGTTTATTTTGCATAAAGAAAATAATGAACATGCATGAAATATGAGCTAAAATAATTAAACAGCAAATGGCAGGGTGTCTTGCCTGGTAGTACGCCTGGTGTGCTGCGAATATCAAGGTGGCACGAACTGCAATTTCGGTGCAACAACTATGCAAGGTGACCTCTGATGGTGGCACGGACAGTTCCATCGGGTCCAGGACGGTTAAATTGGTTAGGGTGGACACAAGGTAGACTCGAATTGACGAGGGAATAGGAGTAATAGGACTTAGTCACGGACTGGAGGAAAATCGAAGTAATTTAAAAATATATATATATATATATATATATATATATATATATATATATATATATATATATATATATATATATATATATATATATATATATATATAATCTTTGAAAAAAAAATATATATATATATATAATCTTTGAAGGTACTAGTTTTTATGAGTCAAAATAATTATATAAAAACACTTACAATCAAGAAATTTTGTTTTTGGCTAAAAACTCCAAGTTTGTAAAAATATAATTCCTATGTAGGAAATCTTATTTATCGGTGAAATATATAAATAAATGTTTGGAAAATAAAAAATTTATTTTTAGGCAACTATAATTTAGATAGAATATTACGATAATATTTAGATCAAATATAATAGAAAAATAATATTATTAGGCTAAAATACTCCAAGGTTGTCAAAATGAATTTAGGTAGTAAACTTTATTTTAGAGGTCAAAAATATATATAATTTTTAATAATGATAATGATAAAAATACTTATATACTATAACTGATAACAGTAAATAATAATAATAATAATAATAATAATAATAATAATAATAATAATAATAATAATAATAATAATAATAATAATAATAATAATAATAATAATAACTATTAAAGTAATAACAGATATATATATATATAAAAAGGAAACAATTAATAAACAAAACAATACAAAAACAACAACAGCAAAAATCAAACCTTACTCCTAACACTTAAAAGAACCAATTAAAAGACTTATGATGAGACAATTAAACACTTAAAAATAAAACCACAGTAAAATCCAAATTAAATTGAAAGAAACAATTAAATACCATAACTCTTACTCCTAAGTCCTAACTACTGAAAAGAAGAGGAAGAGAGAGGAGAGAGAGGGGAGAAGGAGAGTTCGAGAGAATAGGGATGAGCGGAGAGGGGCTTAGGCGGACGACGATGGGCGGAGGTCGGAGCTGGGGAAGGGGATGGTCGGCGGAGGCTCAGGGAGTGAGGGAGGAGAGCTCGGTGACGGAGAGGAGTCGGCCGGGCGTCGGGCGGCTCGTTGGCCGGTGGCGCTTGGGGAGGCGCCGATCCGGTGGTGGCGTGCACGGGCGGAGCTAGGGCCGGCAGATCCGGTCGAAGGAGGAAGTCGGAGGAGATCTCCGGCGGGAGGCCACGAAAAGGGCGGCACGGCGCTCATGGGTTTGCGGAGGAGCAGTTTCCCGACGGCGATCCTGACGAAGACGGCGGAAGGAGGGGCGCGGCAGCGGACGGAAGTAGAGGACGGCGAGTGGTTTTGATCGGGAGACACGGGAAGAGTTTCCACCGGCAGCGGCGCGCGCGGAGGCTCGGTGGCGCGCGCGCGGCGGAGTTGTGGGGGAGCTCGGCGGCGGCCGGAGGAGCAGGAAGGGTTGGGGAAGAGCAGATTCGCCGCCGGCGCTCCTCGGCGGGGTCGATCGGTGTGGATCACCGGGCGGAGGCGGCTGCGGTTGCGCCGGAGGAAGAGGAAGGCTGCGAAACGGTGGCGTGAGGCGGTCGGCGAGGGCCAACGGCAAGCGGAGGTGAGAGTCGGGCATGTTCTATTTTACTTATTTCTTGGTTTGGGTTTTTGGTCTGCCATGATTGTGGTGGCGACGACATTGGCTGTGGTGGCGATGGTTGTTCGGGTGGCCGGGGTTTTGTATCGGTGGCGGTATGGTTGTGGCAGGGCTGGCGGCGAGGTTGTGTGGTGGTGTCGATGACGACTGTTGTGGTGACGGTAGTGGTGATGGCGTGATGTTGTAGGTGGTGGTGGCAGTGATGGTCGTGGTGACCGGGGTGGTGTCGGATTGTGGCAGGAGGTTACGGCCGTGAAAATTTCGGCGTAGTAGACGGGGTACGACGGCGGCTAGAACAGGGAAACTAGGGTTAGGTTTATAGTTAGGGATTGGGGTCATGTGTCCTGCATGACACGGACACAAGAAAATTTAAGAAAGTGTCTGGATTTGTCGGACACGAAGAGGTTAATGTATTTGTAAAAGAAGATAGGTAGTGGATGGGACACGGACAAGATGCACGACACTTTGTGGAAATTATTTGTGGAGACAATTTGGTGGATGATAAAAATAAATTGGAGGAGTACCTGCTTATTTATAGGATGTGGGAATTCCCAATTGGATAGGGATTAGGATTGTTTAAACCCAAATTAGATAATTTGTAATTTAATTTAAATCAATAATCCAAATCCAATTCAAAACCAAATCCAAATTTAGATCTAATTAAATCAAATCCTTTATTTTAAAAACAATTAAGATAAATTAATTTACAAATATAGATAATTATTTAAATAAATCCAAAAAATTAAATCAGCATTTAAATCTTCACAAAAAGTTTGAAATATATTTTCCAATAATATTAATAATAATAATTTCAAAAATTACATTAATATTTTTAAATATCTTTTTGAATAATAAATTATTAATATTAATGAATCTCGAAAATTATATTTTTACTAGCAAAATATTCATGAAATATTTGTATGCACGAATAACATTATTTATTCTAATTGAACGGCTTTTTATAATAAAATTATAATTTAGGAAATTTTGATAGCTAAATTAAATATTACATATATTCTTTTGAAACTATAAAAATAAAAATATTTTTCTAAAAATATGTACGCTCGCGCATATTCGCACTCGTCGAGCAAGAAAAATAATTTCGTGCACGACGTACAATACGACTACGCGACGTACGATACAAAATTTTAAATCGGTATCAAATTTAATAATAAAAAAAATAGTAGAAATTTAGGGGTTTTACATCCTATCCAACTTAAAAGAATTTCGTCCTCGAAATTAAGAATTAGTAGGGGGATGAGAGGGCACAACGGTAGATAGAAGGGTTCGAAGTTTATATGGTCGTAGTCTAGGTAGAGGATACGATTAAGAGACGATTGTAATCACTCTTAAATTCAAGTGATTTGTAGCACCCAGTTTTCTAAAATTGGGGTATTTTTGAAAATTTATTATTTTTATTATTAATTAATAGTGTTTTAGTCTTGATATGATTTATGGTGATTTCTAGTGTGCTTAGAACCATTTTCTAAGTCATGCAAAGTCATGACTTATGACTTTGTGATTTTGGTTAGTATAACTTAGTGTAAACCCTAGTTTTCCTTAACCTAGAAGTTGCGATGACCATGAGAGCTTAGCCATAGGTTTAGAACTTCAAATTAGGGCTTTTTAGCATAAAGGATATTTTGGTAATTTTCTAGAAATTATTTAGAATTATTTGGATTTATGTATTTTTATTATTATTTAATTGTTGATTAGTGTCATGTTAGTCCCTAACCTAGTTTAGCACTAATCTAGAGGTTAGCAACTAACCTAGAAGACTCATGTTAGATATTAGCTTTATGTATAAATATCTAGTTAGATAAATATCTAGATATCCCTTTTTTTTAGATATTTAGAACCTAAACACCTAACCCCTTAGTCAAAGACTTAGGGGCTAAGTTTGCAAGGTGGTAGGACACCCTCCCCTACCCCCATGGCAGCCAAGGGCACCCCCTAGCAGCCCACACTTCTATTTAATCCCATTCCATTCATTCATGAATAATTTACATGAATTTTAATCTCACAAAAATCCCATTTCTTCACAAGGCCACAACTTGATCAATTTTGATCCAAATCACCTCTAGTTTCTTGCATTGGACTCTCCTATACTAGAGGGTACTAGTTAGGGCCTGCTATTGAGGATTTGGAAGCTTTTGGCATCACAAAGTTGAAGGATACACACCCCCCTCTTCTTTGATTTTTATTGGATTTGCATAAATAGGTAAATGCCCATAAACTTTGTTAATTTTGTGTTTTCTCTTCATATTTGCATGCATCTAGGTACTAGGGTACTGTAGGACAAATTTGGTGAAAGTTTGAGTTGGTTTGGTGTCCGTATCGGACACGTATCCTAAACTAGGAAACCATGTTTGATGAAATGCCACTGAGAAATGAATTTCATTATTTTGTAAAACAAATTTCATAATCTTGTAGCCCTAGACTTGTTGTTTACACCCACACTTGACTGAGCACAAATTAGAACCGTGTCTGTGTCGAAAATCGACACGAACCCACTGCCAGGACACCGCACTGAGGCATACAGCCTCCCCTGCTACCGACACCTAGTACGGTCACTGTAGGACACGTGGACACGTGCAAATTGACACAGAGGAGGGGGCAACCTCTGACATGCCCCTCCTCGAGTTTGAGACACGTGTGTGTCGTATAGAGGACACACGGACACGTGCACTGGTCGTGCACTGACAGTACACACGCGCGCGGGGGCCAACTTCACGCGTATCGTGTCGCACAGACACGACACTTGGACACTGGATAATGACACTGACACATACCCCTAGACCTACCCTACCTACTGACACGAGCACGAGACACAATATTGTGTGTGTCGTGTCCACGAGACGCGTGACTCACTGCACGACGCAGTGTAAACATTGTGTATCAGTCGAGAAAACTCGACTGATACGGTGTTCGCGCCGTGTCCTGAGAACACGTGGACACGTAACAGAGTGTCCATCGTGTAGCCCTATATGTGGGCTACACGTGTGTGCGACCACGAGTCGTGTCGTGTCTCGTGGTGTGTCCACGAGACACATGAACACGTGCACGACGCTGTGCACTGTGTTCGTGTATCAGTGCTTACCCGATTTAGAAATCACGTGTTTGGACACGCCGTGTCGTATCGTGGTGGACTGCCATTGACACACACGACACGTATACATATGGGGCACCAATTACCAACCTTGGGATTCGAGCCTTAGCTCGTTTTTGTGTGTGTTTTTGGGTTTACCTAGTTCGAGTTCACAGTTCCTATTTTCCAGATTTTAGGATTAATTTCCAGTTTTCTAAAAACGAATTTCAAATCTATTTTTGATATAATTTATACATGTATATGTGTATTTTTAGTATGTGTATACATAGTATATGTGTATGTGTGTGTGTAGGTGAGTTTTTAGGAAATATACATGTATATACATGTGTATATACATGTATGTATATATTGTGGGTGTGTGTGTGTCTTGTGTGTGTGTTGGGGCCTTTCATGGTTCCAGGAACTGGAATCCCCCCTCCTTGCTGTATACAGCAGTGCCTCACTCTCTCTCACTGTCCCTCTCTTTTTCAGTCTCTCTCTCTCTCTCTATGTCCCTCTCACTTCCCTCTATATATATATATATGTTATATATATATATATATATATATATATATATATATATATATATATATATATATATATATATATATATGTTATATTATATACCATATATGTTGGTATATATATAGTTGAGGATATATATATATGGGTTTATATATATATATGGGATGTATATATATGTATATATATGATAGCTATCTATGTATGTATATATATTAGATATATATGTGGGTGATTGTATTATATATATATAGTTATTCATATATTGATATATATATATATATATATATATATATATATATATATATATATATATATATATATATATATATATATATATATATACTTTGTATTAGATATATAGTGCCATTATATATATATGTGGGGGTTTGGTATTATATAGTGTACTCCCATATTGATATATAGGTATTAGATAGATTATATATATATATCTATATATATGACTTTCTAGTATAGGTTTATATTGAAACCTATAAGTTATTAGCCTCTGGAAACCCATGATACTGGCCTATGGCCTAGGATTACTAGCCTATGGCTTGGGGCTAACCCTAATGACCCTAAACCCACTTGTTGACCCTTGTTGACTAAGGGTTGACCAAAGTCAACCTTAGGTCAAAAGTGACCTAGTTAACCTAGAAATGACTAGGAATGACCTAAAGCAACTAGTTTAGCTAGTTTGACTAAAACCCTAACTAGTAGACGTAGTTTGACCTAGACTTGACCCAGATTGATCATGTTGACTAGTATTTGACTAGTTTGATTAGAAAGTTGACCAAGAGTTGACTTTTGACCAGATTGACCTAGAATCATGTAGTATGCATTGTATACTCTATTTTTACCATTGTGGACATGTTGTGACCTGTTTTACTCTAAATAGGACTCTGTGACACCAGTTCGGACATCTATTCATATCAGTCATACAGGGTGACAGGCGAGTACATTCTCTGATCTTTTCATACTTGTTAGGACTTATATTCTTGCTTTAGATTACTTTACATGATGCTGTCACGTCATTATCACGGATTGGTACTATATGGATCTTGTTATGCGATGTTATCTCCCTCGGGGTGCATCAGATACAGTTGTCATGTGCTTTTCACGAACATCTTGTATTTCTTGTACACCGCTTTCATGTATACTCTTGTGCAATCTTGTACTCTCATGATCACGTGAGCAACCATGATAAAAACCTCTTGTGCAAGGTAACGTAACTTGACTGGATCCTTGTGTATTGATTGGGGAGGGTGAGTAGGAAATGGTTATGTGATCAAAATCCCATCTTGTACAAATTCTTGTGAAATCTTGTGAAATCTTGTATATGTCCTAAGCCCGTTTATATAACCATATCATGCTCTAAATCACAGGTTACCTACAGTTCTTACTTATCATATATATAGATATTTCCAGTTATCAAATCTCTCTCGTTTTACATATATTTTTTACAGTTCATGTATCTTACTCTATGCATGCTTTACATTTCCCAACCTGATATGAACTGCGTGAGATGTATTGTGCTCGTTCCTGTCCTGACTGGGCCTGTTGAAAATATTACAGATGATGATGGTGACTGTCCTACCTTCTATGGGACACATGAGGGTGACCTTCAGGAGCCTGAGGAGCATCTAGCTCAGTAGAGGGTGTCTAGTCTAGTCTAGTGTTTATAGTTTTCATTTTGTATCGGACTGTTCCGATTGTTAGTTGTGACTTAGTTATATTTCAGGTCTTGTACTTATTTGTGTTGGACATCTACTTTGTATGGTGCGATAACTCTATATATATTCAGTTCTTCCTTTCATCTGATTCCATATCATGTTCTATCTTTCCTAGACTTGTGTTTGAGATATAGAGTTGAGATGTTATGTTATACCTCCGTGCGGAGATGACAGGTTTATATATCTTGTTATTAGATGTTAGTTGTTATAGATGACCTATACAGCGTTCTACCACCGACTCTGCGGCGTAGGCTGGACGTACCCACGTTCTCGTGCCCCTAATCAGGGTGCGGGTCGTGACACATTTTTGTGGTGGCCCATGCAGGTCTGTGTCGCAGTTAGTGCGATCTAGTAATGGTGCTCGACTTAGAGTACTAATTACGAGCCTGCAATTAGGACGTAGGACCTAGGACATGATAGGAGTTTCTCAATCACACCTAGGAAATTTCCGATCTTTTGATTATCATGATTACTTCCCTTGTATTAATTTAACTGTCCTTTCTTGATAAATCTACTCATGTGCCATATTGACCTCTTTGTTTCAATTCGTCTCCAGGATGACGAAGACACACCCGCAGGCCACTGGATCGAGTAGTTTGCCTGAGAGATCTGATCAGGCAGAGGAGGAGGTTCACGAGACTGCCCCCAGTGATTCTACTATTCTGGAGACCCAGGCAGTTGCACAGGGAGGTCTACCACCTCCACCCCAGAGGGTTACGGCCGTTGTTCCGGAGATACTGCTGCCACCACCACCGGTACCGACGGATACGCACCATATGTTCCTTCTCCTTCAGCAGATGATGGAGACACAGCGGGCCCAGGCAGAGGCGTCGCAGCGCCAGTCGGAGGCGTCATACCGACAGATCGAGATGCTGAGGCAGAGTATGGAGAACTCGCATCAACTTGCCCTAGCAGCAGTAGAGAGAGTGGCACCGGGTACGGTATAGGGCCCTACTGGCCAGCAGCCGTACCAGCAGCAGTCCAGGCCGGGGACAGTATTGGACTTCAGGAAGATGAGCTCCAGGGACTTCACGGGCACGGAGGGCATCCTCTATGCAGACGACTGGCTAGAGGATGTACAGCGGAGCATGGAGCTGGCAGAGCTTCCTAGAGCGCTTTGGGTTTCGGCCGCAACCAGCCGATTCTTCGACATTGCGCTGACATGGTACCGCACGGATCCTCATGCGTCGGTGAGAGGGCTGACTTGGGAGAACTTTCGGAGGCTCTTCAAGGAGAAGTTCTTCCCGGACGTGGCTCTTACAGCATTGGAGGGCCAGTTCGTGGGTCTAGTGCAGGGGAACTCGTCGGTGGACGAGTATGCAGCTGAGTTCTTCCGCCTTAGCAGGTTCGCTCCCGATATGATCCAGGATGAGAGGCAGAAGGCTCGTAAGTTCCGCAGGGGGATTATTCATGCAGTGCGCACCCGCACCTCGGGACGCCGTGACGCGACGTTCGATCAGATATTAATGGATGCACAGATTGCAGAGGAGGACTTCGGCCTCAAGCCGAAGAGGGGCAGTGATACCTTAGGGGCTAGTTCTAGTGCAGGGCCAGCCAAGCGCCCTCACATACAGCAGCAGAGGCCAGTTCAGCAGCCGTTTCAGGGCCAGGGACATATACTTCACCAGCAGGCACCCAGGCAGCAACAACACCCCATGTGTAACTTCTGCAAGAAGCAAGGTCACGGATGGGACGACTGCAGGAAGAGGCAGGGCCTGTGTTTGCTTTGTGGTTCAGCAGAGCATCAGTTGAAAGAGTGTCCCAAGAACTTGGCACGATTGACTCAGACAGTAGCAGGAGCTAGAGCTCCGACAGGGCAGCAGACAGGACCACCGTTGCAGACTCAGCAGCAGAGGTTTGCCCAGCATCAGCAGCAGGCCAAGGGAGGCCAGCCGGGGCGAGCTTTCGCCATGGCAGTCGATGATGCACAGACAGAGGGAGAGCTGATTGCAGGTTCCAACCTTTTCGATTCAATTTTCACATTTGCCTCCTTATAACTGTCTTGGAATTTCGATTCTATCTGTTCCTTATAGTTGATAAATTCTGTTCGGATATTTCATTGTGAATTATTTTCTTCTGAGATAAATCGTATGGGCTAGGTCGTCTCGATCATGGGATCTAGAGTCTTCTATAGTCATATTAGCTGGCATAGTGAGGACATGTAGTCGGATTTTGGACGTATTTCTCGGATGTGGGAATTTAAGGTTTTTGCGGCCAAGCATGCGGCAATACGAAAATTTTAAATACCATGATTCTAGAGGTATGTACCTTAGTCGAGGACTCTGTGAATATCGTAGCCTTGCTCACTAGCATGACGAAGATTCCGAATATCATGATTTTGGACAGACGCATATGATTATCGGACTGTGTGTTTGAGACTGTGATTGTTGGGGTGTTTGACCTAGAAGGAGTATGACCATTCTAATTTCGAGGACAAAATTTTTTCTAAGGAGGGTAGACTTGTAGCACCCAGTTTTCTGAAATTAGGGTATTTTTGAAAATTTATTATTTTTATTATTAATTAATAGTATTTTAGTCATGATATGATTTATGGTGATTTCTAGTGTGCTTAGAACCATTTTCTAAGTCATGCAAAGTCATGACTTATGACTTTGTGATTTTGGTTAGTATAACTTAGTGTAAACCCTAGTTTTCCTTAACCTAGAAGTTGCCATGACCATGAGAGCTTAGCCATAGGTTTAGAACTTCAAATTAGGGCTTTTTAGCCTAAAGGGTATTTTGGTAATTTTCTAGAAATTATTTAGAATTATTTGGATTTATGTATTTTTATTATTATTTAATTGTTGATTAGTGTCATGTTAGTCTCTAACCTAGTTTAGCACTAATCTAGAGGTTAGCAACTAGCCTAGAAGACTAATGTTAGATATTAGCTTTATGTATAAATATCTAGTTAGATAAATATCTAGATATCCCTTTTTTTTAGATATTTAGAACCTAAACACCTAACCCCTTAGTCAAAGACTTAGGGGCTAAGTTTGCAATGTGGTAGGACACCCTCCCCTACCCCCATGGCAGCCAAGGGCACCCCCTAGCAGCCCACACTTCTATTTAATCCATTCCATTCATTCATGAATAATTTACATGAATTTTAATCTCACAAAAATCCCATTTCTTCACAAGGCCACAACTTGATCAATTTTGATCCAAATCACCTCTAGTTTCTTGCATTGGACTCTCCTACACTAGAGGGTACTAGTTAGTGCCTGCTATTGAGGATTTGGAAGCTTTTGGCATCACAAAGTTGAAGGATACACACCCCCCTCTTCTTTGATTTTCATTGTATTTGCACAAATAGGTAAATACCCATAAACTTTGTTAATTTTGTGTTTTCTCTTCATATTTGCATGCATCTAGGTACTAGGGTACTGTAGGACAAATTTGGTGAAAGTTTGAGTTGGTTTGGTGTCCGTATCGGACACGTATCCTAAACTAGGAAACCATGTTTGATGAAATGCCACTGAGAAATGAATTTCATTATTTTGTAAAACAAATTTCATAATCCTGTAGCCCTAGACTTGTTGTTTACACCCACACTTGACTGAGCACAAATTAGAACCGTGTCTGTGTCGAAAATCGACACGAACCCACTGCCAGGACACCGCACTGAGGCATACAGCCTCCCCTGCTACCCGACACCTACTACGGACACTGTAGGACACGTGGACACGTACAAATTGACACAGAGGAGGGGGCAACCTCTGACATGCCCCCCCTCGAGTTTGAGACACGTGTGTGTCGTATAGAGGACACACGGGCACGTGCACTGGTCGTGCACTGACAGTGCACACGCGCGCGGGGGCCAACTTCACGCGTGTCGTGTCACACAGACACGACACTTGGACACTGGATCATGACACTGACACATACCCCTAGACCTACCCTACCTACTGACACGAGCACGAGACACAATATTGTGTGTGTCGTGTCCACGAGACGCGTGACTCACTGCACGACGCAGTGTAAACATTGTGTATCAGTCGAGAAAACTCGACTGATACGGTATTCGTGCCGTATCCTGAGGACACGTGGACACGTAACAGAGTGTCCATCGTGTAGCCCTATATGTGGGCTACACGTGTGTGCGACCACGAGTCGTGTCGTGTCTCGTGGTGTGTCCACGAGACACGTGAACACGTGCACGACGCTGTGCACTGTGTTCGTGTATCAGTGCTTACCCGATTTGGAAATCACGTGTTTGGACACGCCGTGTCGTGTCGTGGTGGACTGCCATTGACACACACGACACGTATACATATGGGGCACCAATTACCAACCTTGGGATTCGAGCCTTAGCTCGTTTTTGTGTGTGTTTTTGGGTTTACCTAGTTCGAGTTCACAGTTCCTATTTTCCAGATTTTAGGATTAATTTCCAGTTTTCTAAAAACGAATTTCAAATCTATTTTTGATATAATTTATACATGTATATGTGTATTTTTAGTATGTGTATACATAGTATATGTGTATGTGTGTGTGTAGGTGAGTTTTTAGGAAATATACATGTATATACATGTGTATATACATGTATGTATATATTGTGGGTGTGTGTGTGTCTTGTGTGTGTGTGTTGGGGCCTTTCCTGGTTCCAGGAACTGGAATCCCCCCTCCTTGCTGTATACAGCAGTGCCTCACTCTCTCTCACTGTCCCTCTCTTTTTCAGTCTCTCTCTCTCTCTATGTCCCTCTCACTTCCCTCTCTATATATATATATGTTATATTATATACCATATATGTTGGTATATATATAGTTGAGGATATATATATATATATATGGGTTTATATATATATATGGGATGTATATATATGTATATATATGATAGCTATCTATGTATGTATATATATTATATATATATGTGGGTGATTGTATTATATATATATAGTTATTCATATATTGATATATATATATATATATATATATATATATATATATATATATATATATATATATATATATATATATATATATATATTTTTATATATATATATATATATATATATATATATATATATATATATATATATATATATATATATATATATATATATATATATATATATATATATATATATATATATACTTTGTATTAGATATATAGTGCCATTATATATATATGTGGGGGTTTGGTATTATATAGTGTACTCCCATATTGATATATAGGTATTAGATAGATTATATATATATATCTATATATATGACTTTCTAGTATAGGTTTATATTGAAACCTATAAGTTATTAGCCTCTGGAAACCCATGATACTGGCTTATGGCCTAGGATTACTAGCCTATGGCTTGGGGCTAACCCTAATGACCCTAAACCCACTTGTTGACCCTTGTTGACTAAGGGTTGACCAAAGTCAACCTTAGGTCAAAAGTGACCTAGTTAACCTAGAAATGACTAGGAATGACCTAAAGCAACTAGTTTAGCTAGTTTGACTAAAATCCTAACTAGTAGACGTAGTTTGACCTAGACTTGACCCAGATTGATCATGTTGACTAGTATTTGACTAGTTTGATTAGAAAGTTGACCAAGAGTTGACTTTTGACCAGATTGACCTAGAATCATGTAGTATGCATTGTATACTCTATTTTTACCATTGTGGACATGTTGTGACCTGTTTTACTCTAAATAGGACTCTGTGACACCAGTTCGGACATCTATTCATATCAGTCATACAGGGTGACAGGCGAGTACATTCTCTGATCTTTTCATACTTGTTAGGACTTATATTCTTGCTTTAGATTACTTTACATGATGCTGTCACGTCATTATCACGGATTGGTACTATATGGATCTTGTTATGCGATGTTATCTCCCTCGGGGTGCATCAGATACAGTTGTCATGTGCTTTTCACGAACATCTTGTATTTCTTGTACACCGCTTTCATGTATACTCTTGTGCAATCTTGTACTCTCATGATCACGTGAGCAACCATGATAAAAACCTCTTGTGCAAGGTAACGTAACTTGACTGGATCCTTGTGTATTGATTGGGGAGGGTGAGTAGGAAATGGTTATGTGATCAAAATCCCATCTTGTACAAATTCTTGTGAAATCTTGTGAAATCTTGTATATGTCCTAAGCCCGTTTATATAACCATATCATGCTCTAAATCACAGGTTACCTACAGTTCTTACTTATCATATATATAGATATTTCCAGTTATCAAATCTCTCTCGTTTTACATATATTTTTTACAGTTCATGTATCTTACTCTATGCATGCTTTACATTTCCCAACCTGATATGAACTGCGTGAGATGTATTGTGCTCGTTCCTGTCCTGACTGGGCCTGTTGAAAATATTACAGATGATGATGGTGACTGTCCTACCTTCTATGGGACACATGAGGGTGACCTTCAGGAGCCTGAGGAGCATCTAGCTCAGTAGAGGGTGTCTAGTCTAGTCTAGTATTTATAGTTTTCATTTTGTATCGGACTGTTCCGATTGTTAGTTGTGACTTAGTTATATTTCAGGTCTTGTACTTATTTGTGTTGGACATCTACTTTGTGTGGTGTGATAACTCTATATATATTCAGTTCTTCCTTTCATCTGATTCCATATCATGTTCTATCTTTCCTAGACTTGTGTTTGAGATATAGAGTTGAGATGTTATGTTATACCTCCGTGCGGAGATGACAGGTTTATATATCTTGTTATTAGATGTTAGTTGTTATAGATGACCTATACAGCGTTCTACCGCCGACACTGCGGCGTAGGTTGGACGTACCCACGTTCTCGTGCCCCTAATCAGGGTGCGGGTTGTGACACGATTAGAAAGTCAAAATGGTAGAATTAGGGTCGAGGGGAAGGTCGAGTAGTTCAAGGCAAAGATATGGCAACATCGAGTGATAATGGTCACAAGAGATAGGATAGCTAGGGGAACCTCTAGTATAACGCTTTCGTCTTCCTAAAATAGGTGAAGGCGAAAGCAATATAGAGTTTGAAGGAGACGTTATCGAATACGAATACGTGATTCAAAGACAATCGAATAATTTTAAAAGAATTGTCAAGGCAGTCGTGGATGGGATTGTAAGGGCCAAGTTTAATTATGTTCCCATCCACGTAGAGTAATAGACAAAAGCGAACCAAAGTGCACTCGGTTGATCAGACCATTATGTACTGGTTCTGATTAGACAATCTGTTAGTGGAGGCCTCCAATAACATATGTCATGAACAAGCGTGATAAAGAATTGAGCTTGCAAAAACTAGGCTACATTAGCATCATTAGTCTAGATAGTAAAAATATAGGCACGATGGTAGATAAATAAAATATGAATAGTCTAAGAGTCATAAGGATCTAATTCTTTTATCATTCTATGGTTTATTGACCAAGGCTTGGTTGACCAAATGGGTTAGATTCCTCTAGTCTCTATGGTCTTAATAGTCAAGGGCGTGTCGGGTCGTGGGGTGTTCTACCCAACTTAAAAGAATTAAGCTAAGGGTGTTTGGGACATCTAATTAGTAGGGTCAATCTCTAGCAAGCACAAAGGGAAGATAAGAATAGGGATGGAAGGAAGCAAGAAAGATGCAATTGATGAGTCAAACGGTAGATAAAATCAAGGAAAGAGGTCAAGTATGTGGATGAGATCCTAAACTTCTAATCCTATACGCAGGCTTGCTTGGTACGGTAAAGTAACCAAACAATTTATCTTGACCTGCATGGGCCACCACAAAAATATGTAACACCCCAGTCCCAAAATACGTAGGACTAGGAACGTAGACATGCCAGCTGTATTCATACGAAGTATACTCCAATATATGGAAGCCTCGTATAAATACATAAGCTGTAAAATGCAGTAGAACCATAACTAATCTCATCCACACAAAATAAATGAAATAAAGATGTCATATAATGAGAAAGAATTGCCTTGATACAATATGTTGGGCGGAGACAAATCCACTACCAACAAAATAAGGAAATAAAATACATGGAAAATGAAATGAGTGGCGAGCGAAGCGAAGACGATCCAAATACAATCATCCTCGAAGAAATAGCGAAGATCACGGCTAGAGCTAGAACACCTGCGAAAGACAATAGCACACACCTGGCAAGACAACCAGGTCCTCAGTGGGACGTAACAAGACACATAATAACATGCCATATAAACTGAATAAATATTGCTCAATAAATAAGTAAATCGAATTTATAACATGGTCCAATACGCACCTACTGAACGAGCGTACCATCCCCCCAACCAAACAAGGGCAGGAGATGGTAAACTAATTCACGGTGACATATCTTTCCATGCTAAGAATCCGATATGGTATCCGGAACCCAACAAGGTTCAATACCTTCTCATCGAAGTAGTAAGTCACACCTACAACCAAACAAGGACAAGATGTGACGAACTAATCCGCGACAAGTTATTGTTCCAAGTCACGGTCAGATACAAGTACCCAAACCAAAAGTACTCGTACCTAACGGATAGGGTAGCCTACCATTCTAAGTGAAATGTTGTTAAAAACAATCCGTCCTACGCATGGGCCCTGGCTAAATAGGATCGGCATAGTCCCCTCTTGGGCACCAGAGGCCCCAGCAGGAAGAGCATGGGTCATCAACCCCGTATCTCCAGCGGAGAGTCCGGGTCACAAGGGAAGTGCATCGAAGCCCATACTTAAGGAATTGTCCTCCCTACCCAATGCCTACTATGTTGCATCCACAACACAACCACTATAACCGCTAAGTCAAACTAGCATGCAACCTCTATTAGCGGTTATTCCTATCGCACGGCTTGTACGTACTGGTGGCCAGCCAATCACGCACTTCCGTGTTCTACATGCGACACACAACTTCGTGTTACAACGTGTCAAGGCCAATGAATGCAACACACAAGGTGGTCCCTTAAATCTAAGTTTAATTTGTAAGAAAAATAATACACAGCAGGAAACTGAACAGTAAATTCTAACAGTTATGCTATGTATCACAGTTTATTTTGCATAATGAAAATAATGAACATGCATGAAATATGAGCTAAAATAATTAAACATCAAATGGCAGGGTATCTTGCTTGGTAGTACGCCTGGTGTGCTGCGATGATCAAGGTGGCACGAACTGCAATTTCGGTGCAACAACTATGCAAGGTGACCTCTGATGGTGGCACGGACAGTTCCATCATGTCCAGGACGGTTAAATTGGTTAGGGTGGACACAAGGTAGACTCGAATTGACGAGGGAATAGGAGTAATAGGACTTAGTCACGAACTGGAGGAAAATCGAAGTAATTTGAAAATATATATATATATATATATATATATATATATATATATATATATAATCTTTGAAGGTACTAGTTTTTATGAGTCAAAATAATTATATAAAAACACTTACAATCAAGAAATTTTGTTTTTGGCTAAAAACTCCAAGTTTGTAAAAATATAATTCCTATGTAGGAAATCTTATTTATCGGTGAAATATATAAATAAATGTTTGGAAAATAAAAAAATTTATTTTTTGGCAACTATAATTTAGATAGAATATTACGATAATATTCAGATCAAATATAATAGAAAAATAATATTATTAGGCTAAAATACTCCATGGTTGTCAAAATGATTTTAGGTAGTAAACTTTATTTTAGAGGTCAAAAATATATATAATTTTTAATAATGATAATGGTAAAAATACTTATATACTATAACTGATAACAGTAAATAATAATAACCCCAATAAGGGTTATTTACACTAACTACCCCTATATTTTTGATTTATAACACGGGGTACCCCTGATTTAAACTATTTACACTAACTACCCCTCCCTTTAGAAAACGTAGGGGTAGTTAGTGTTATAATTTTTTTATTTTTCCTTAAAGTAGGGGTACCCCGTGTAATAAACCAAAAACATAGGGGTAGTTAGTGTAAATAGTTTAAAAGTAGGGGTACCCCGTGTTATAAATCAAAAACATAGGGGTAGTTAGTGTAAATAACCCTAATAATAATAATAATAATAATAATAATAACTATTAAAGTAATAACAGATATATATATATATATAAAAGGAAACAATTAATAAACAAAACAATACAAAAACAACAACAGCAAAAATCAAACCTTTACTCCTAACACTTAAAAGAACCAATTAAAAGACTTATGATGAGACAATTAAAACACTTAAAAATAAAACCACAGTAAAATCCAAATTAAATTGAAAGAAACAATTAAATACCATAACTCTTACTCCTAAGTCCTAACTACTGAAAAGAAGAGGAAGAGAGAGGAGAGAGAGGGGAGAAGGAGAGTTCGAGAGAATAGGGATGAGCGGAGATGGGCTTAGGCGGACGGCGATGGGCGGAGGTCGGAGCTGGGGAAGGGGGTGGTCGGCGGAGGCTCAGGGAGTGAGGGAGGAGAGCTCGGTGACGGAGAGGAGTCGGCCGGGCGTCGGGCGGCTCGTTGGCCGGTGGCGCTTGGGGAGGCGCCGATCCGGTGGTGGCGTGCACGGGCGGAGCTAGGGCCGGCAGATCCGGTCGAAGGGGGAAGTCGGAGGAGATCTCCGGCGGGAGGCCACGAAAAGGGCGGCACGGCGCTCATGGGTTTGCGGAGGAGCAGTTTCTCGGCGGCGATCCTGACGAAGACGGCGGAAGGAGGGCGCGGCAGCGGACAGAAGTAGAGGACGGCGAGTGGTTTTGATCGGGAGACACGGGGAGAGTTTCCACCGGCGGCGGCGCGCGCGAAGGCTCGGTGGCGCGCGCGGCGGAGTTGTGGGGGAGCTCGGCGGCGGCCGGAGGAGCAGGAAGGGTTGGAGAAGAGCAGATCCGCCGCCGGCGCTCCTTGGCGTGGTCGATCGGCGTGGATCACCGGGCGGAGGCGGCTGCGGTTGTGCCGGAGGAAGAGGAAGGCTGCGAAATGGTGGCGTGAGGCGGTCGGCGAGGGCCAACGGCGAGCGGAGGTGAGAGTCGGGCATGTTCTATTTTACTTATTTCTTGGTTTGGGTTTTTGGTCTGCCATGATTGTGGTGGCGACGACATTGGCTGTGGTGGCGATGGTTGTTCGGGTGGCCGGGGTTTTGTATCGGTGGCGATGTGGTTGTGGCAGGGCTGGCGGCGAGGTCGTGTGGTGGTGTCGATGACGACTGTTGTGGTGACGGTAGTGGTGATGGCGTGATGTTGTAGGTGGTGGTGGCAGTGATGGTCGTGGTGACCGGGGTGGTGTCGGGTTGTGGCAGGAGGTTACGGCCGTGAAAATTTCGGCGTGGTGGACGGGGTACGACGGCGGCTAGAACAGGGAAACTAGGGTTAGGTTTATAGTTAGGGATTGGGGTCATGTGTCCTGCATGACACGGACACAAGGAAATTTAAGAAAGTGTCTGGATTTGTCGGACACGAAGAGGTTAATGTATTTGTAAAAGAAAATAGGTAGTGGATGGGACACGGACACGATGCACGACACTTTGTGGAAATTATTTGTGGAGACAATTTGGTGGATGATAAAAATAAATTGGAGGAGTACCTGCCTATTTATAGGATGTGGGAATTCCCAATTGGATAGGGATTAGGATTGTTTAAACCCAAATTAGATAATTTGTAATTTAATTTAAATCAATAATCCAAATCCAATTCAAAACCAAATCCAAATTTAGATCTAATTAAATCAAATCCTTTATTTTAAAAACAATTAAGATAAATCAATTTACAAATATAGATAATTATTTAAATAAATCCAAAAAATTAAATCAACATTTAAATCTTCACAAAAAGTTTGAAATATATTTTCCAATAATATTAATAATAATAATTTCGAAAATTACATTAATATTTTTAAATATCTTTTTGAATAATAAATTATTAATGTTAATGAATCTCGAAAATTATATTTTTACTAGCAAAATATTCATGAAATATTTGTATGCACGAATAACATTATTTATTCTAATTGAACGGCTTTTTATAATAAAATTATAATTTAGGAAATTTTGATAGCTAAATTAAATATTACATATATTCTTTTGAAACTATAAAAATAAAAATATTTTTCTAAAAATATGTACGTTCGCGCATATTCGCACTCGTCGAGCAAGAAAAATAATTTCGTGCACGACGTACAATACGACTACGCGACGTACGATACAAAATTTTAAATCGGTATCAAATTTAATAATAAAAAAAATAGTAGAAATTTAGGGGTTTTACATGGGCCACCACTAAAAACATGTCATGATATGCTCCCGAATAATCGGACACGAATCGGACACGCCCAGCCTTCATCGTTAGACACGATGAAGTAAGCTGTACCAATCTCTAGGGAAACTACAAGTCCAGACATAAAGGAATATAAACCACAACATCTATATAAGCGAATCCTAGAATCAAAGTACATGTCTAAGAGTTATTACATTCATCCAGCTAAAAGAAAAGTAAAGTCTGACAGTCTCAAGTACAATGAAATATAATGGCTAAGGGTAAGGTACCAGGCCTCCTCAGCCTCTAAGTCCAGAGCAACCCCAGCTGGCTCTACTGCATCTATAGGCTCACGGCCATAGTATGTGTCACACAATGCCTCCATCTCACCTACAACATATCCTAGTCAGGAGCGGAGCAAAATACAGTTCTAGGTAATGAACAAGAATATCATGATATGGAAATGAGTACAGAAAACATGAAATATAAAGTACAGAAAAGAACATGAAAGTTCATGAATGTAAGTACAGAAAAAAGTACAGAAAATAAAGTACCAGAATGTAACCATGAACCTGAAGTACATGACATGACATGTACATAATATTTGAAATACAACTAACCTATGTGACCGGCTGGGGTGAGTACAGGAACATGTACATGAGTACATGAACATCGGTACGGCTTAGGACCCGCGTGCACGATGCGAGGCCTAAGCTATCTACATGAATCTTGTAACTGGGGTTTGGTAACATAGCTAGTGTATTTTCCCTCCCCGACACAAGTAAGTACAAGAACTTGAAAGTACAAGAGAACATGATATCGTGTCATAACGTGTCACATGAAAAGCACATGATATGAATGTAAATGCACAAGACCATATAATGTACTTGTCTTGCTCCGGGTGATAGGTAGGCAATAGAGTTGGATGTTCCCCTGTTATAATGATTACAAGCTGGTTAATCTCTAAACAAGCCTCTACTTAGTAACCATGAGTTAATCAGCCTAGTTATTATTTGTAAATCACTATCCATTTTAATGATACCAAAATTGTATTAATCAATTAAGATTATATATATAAACTATAAGATAGGAATTTAAATGGTAATTATTATTTCTTAAAAAATACTTCTCAAAATATTACTTAGCAAATATAGGTTTTAATATGAAGGTTAATTAATTTATTAAAGAACTAATATCAATACTTACAAATTATGATAGCAGTAAAAGCTACCATAACAAAACCTATCTGGACTTGGAAGTCCAAGTCCCGGCACCCACTTAAGTCAAAATCCATCAATACTTCTACATTCAAATGTAACAACTACACCAAAACCAAACCCATTGGTTCCAAACCCCACAACCAATCATAGAGCCTCAATGATGCATAGCTCTATTCAAAAGCAGCCAAGGAAAAGAGTCCCAATTCTGCTGCGCAAAGAACCTAAAGATTCAAAATCACAAGCTACTTATTCCTGCAACCAAAGCCCAGCCGAACCCTTATCATGCATTCAAAACTTGAAGCTCCCGGACCTCAAACCCAACCATAACTGTAACTCCTCTTCTCGAAATTTTGATAATATTTTTATTTATTTATTTGAATTAAATGGTGATTTTTAGAATTTTTATAAATACTTAGTTAATTATTACGGTAGATGACTTTAACCATGGTGGAGTTTTGGAGTACAAGGTGACTAGAAATTATGGTACGGATAATGCAGAGGCGTGCTTTGACTAGTGTGTTAGCCCTGGTAGGGAAGGCCGAACCATAGTGATGTCCTAACTAGAAAAACCAGGCCAAGTTGCGACTTAACCCTTACCGAAGATTTATTTATTTATTAATTATATTATTGAGTTTTAGGGAACCCGGTTGTACCGAACTAGTCCAGATTGGACCCAAAACAAGCCCAAGCCCATGTAGTCATGCGGTACGTCCAATGACATTCGTGTTGATGTAATTTGGTATGAGTGTGTTGTATTTCGTTTTAATGATCTAATGAATATATTCTAAGTATTCGCTAATTAAATATTATAAATATCATTATTAGTTGATATTCAATGACATTTGTATAAATAGGTCCTTGTACATTTTGGAATTATTAGACTGTACATAGTGCTATATATATCATTATTGATTTATTGAATTTTTTTATCATTATTATATTTATTATTTTTATTATAAATATTATTGAGGTTATTATTATATAATATTATTTTATTATTATTGGTTATATTATTTTTTTCAATTAAATGTTATAATATATATTCATATTTATATAAATAGGCCCTACACTAGGAATAAATAACATTGAGGTTGTATTTAGATTTTGTGGAGAATATTACATAAGTATATATATATATATATATATATATATATATATATATATATATATATATATATATATATATATATATATAATTTTAATAAAAAAAGAAAAGAAAAGAAAAACATCAACACTGTTCCCTTGCGGGAATAGTGGACCAAAGCCCACATAAGCAGCAAACAACCGCCCCCCATACTTAAACCCGAGAGGGAAATCCCAACCCAACTGAATGCACCCGACCCCCTCTCTAACATACATCCGGACACCCCGTTAGTATAAGTATAGAAGGATCGAGAGAGAATCTCATATAAACTCTAAACCCTAGCACCTGGGCGACCCACCCGCGACCGCACGCATCGCCGGGGGGCAGCTACCGCTGGCCGAAGGTCGACCACGCGCGCGCGGGTTGCGACTGCAGCCACAGCACAGTAGCAGCGAGCGCAGGGAATAGGCCAACTTCGTGGCAACGGTTCGTCGCCTCTAGTGGCTCGTTTTGCGAACCATTCGATCTGGTATGATCAAGATATAACACTCTTTAATTGCTGTTAATTATTTTAAATTCTAGTGACCCAAAACTCGAGAGAAATCGAGTTGAAGTTCATCGAAAATCTGTTAAAAACAGGACACATAAATCAGTCCCAACCCCATATTGGAAGGCAAATTTCTGCCAAGCCGTAGCGATATTTGGAAATCTATTTGAAGGCAGTCCTAGAAAACCTACAGGGCTCTGTAAACCAAGTTAAGGAAGTCGATTTCGATGAATGTACGTCGAGAAATCGGATTCCCAATTGGACGAAAAACCTGCTGTCAAAATATTAAAAATATAGAAAATTTCTCAGATACGTCTGCGTTCCGCCAAACCGGGCGACGTGGTCGCGAACCGAAAGCACCGAAAGGTGCGTATCGACTTCGTGGACGTGTGGGCTTTGACGAAATTGAAATTGGTTGCGTGTGTGCGACGAATTTGATACATATTCGTCGAAATTTACTGTATCGACCTCTTTGCAAATTTCTCAATTACTTTGTACACGTTCGTCAGATCAAGACGAAACTTGTGCCAACAGGACCGTATCACTTTTCTGGTCCTATATGCCAAGTTTTGTCCGATTCTGAGACAGTTCACCGGATCGCCATTTTGGGGGCCCTACGATCCAACTCAACAGACGATTTTGTGCACGGTCCGTCGGAATCCAATTTTGGACATACGGTTGGTTTCGTATCATAAAGCGAATCCATAGACATATATTTTGATGACTTTATAGACCATTGACTTTGGTACGCTTTTCGGTGCAAAGCGGGTCCAACGACGTACACCGTTTTGACCCAAAATTTCCGTTTTGCCCATGTATCCAGAATTGGACTTAAGAACAGGCAATTCTAGCTAATTTGACTATTCTAAGAATGTTGGTAACGTCTATTTTAGCATCTGGAGACTCTTGTACGAGTTTGACTATTGTGGAACACTGCGTGGTTTGGATTATCGATTTCACCAGCAAAGGACCACAGGCGAGTACAGTTTATTGCTGGTTTTTGATATTGATCTTTACTATGCATTATTGTTAGTTATGGATATATGATTTTCCGTTTTCATGTTTTGATATATTTGTCGTGTTGGAGAGGTGAAGTACCAAGGATTTGTGATCTGACCTTATACAGTGTATACCGTGTAGACCGTGATTTATTATTGCATTATACCGTATAGACAGTGATTACTATTGTATTATACCGTGTAGACAGTGTTTCTTTATTGTAGTATACCGTGTAGACAGTGTTACATTATACAGTGTAGATATTATAGACAGTGTCGTGTAATTGTCCCGAGACCGATCACATATCAAAGGTACTTCAGTCAGTCAGTGAGTATTGTCTTTGTATTTATTTACTGTTTTTCTTTGTTTAGTTTTATTTTGTCCTTCTGTGTTTTATTTTTTAAATCATATATTTAAAGGCTAACCTCTGTTGTATAGTCATTTTCATTTATTGAAACTGCATTTAGTGAATTGTACTCGTTCCATTCCTGACTAGAAACCAACATTTTTCAGGTTAGCTGTGGCTTCACTTAGCATTGGGAGTTACGGGTGTACTTGTAGACGAAAACCTAGAGATTAGCTAGATAGATGAGTTGTAATCAATTCAATATTTGTAAGAGTTTATATTTTCTGTAAATGTAAAACTTGTGAATATTGTAAATTAAATTAATTTTGTGAATGAGCATTATTTGTGATTTTGAGCATTGTGGCTATACAGCGTTCTACCGTCGATAATACGGCATAGGCTGGCTTGGACACGCATTTCATATCCCGAAAAGCGGGTGCGGGTCGTGACAAGTTTTTGTGGTGGCCCATGCAGGTCAATTTTTGCAAAAGATTGCGAACTCGTGGTAGTACCTATGTCAGTCGTACTACTGCGAGCCTGCGACTAGGAAATGCTCATTCACAATTAGGATTGAATTGATTTAAGAGAATGATTAGGACTAGGAATCCCTTGTTCAAATTGACCGTTGGATAGTTAAGGTTGTCAGATAGGCCATGTAAATTAGATAAGAATTATTAAATTTAGATAGCTTGTCTGATCTCTATAGATACACTATTACTTTTGATATGACGGTATGATCCAAAGTGGATATACTATTCACTTGGTAAGTTAGACTTTCCTAGAATTAAGGCTCTAATCTTGATAAACTGTTCAATTTTCTTTTGCTCTAGTAGATATAAACCTTATGACATAAGTTAGAATTGCCTATTCAAAATCCTATATTGCCATGAGGAAATAGTTTATAATTCCTGATTCTGTTATTCATATACGAATCTCGAGGTAGATTGATTCAAAGTTTTTCCTCAACCATTTGAAATACATATGAAATAAAAATTATGATTTTCTTACTTCGCTTGTCTTCAGTTATTTCCTCCTCGATCAATCTTTTACTTTAAGGATTGAGACTTATAGGAAGATGCTTACGCTTTCTATCATAGTCAACTAGTTTGAATCTCTACAGCTCCTTGAAGTTCTTAGAAATATAGTTGGAGTAAATTTTAACGACTGTGATGGATAGACAGCAGCGCACTGTTGCTAATTACTTGAGAATGGAGAGTGTAGGTTCACTGCAGCCAGCAGCGCACTGGCGAGGCACGACCCATAGAGTTGAAATTATTTCAAGGAATCGTAGGTTATGGAACATTGCTAAAACTATATCTTCGTTGACCTCTTTAGATCTTGTGTTAATATAAGGTAGAGTATCTGATAGCATATCACATCTGAATCACGGAACCAAGGGTTTACCACAGCCAGAGTATACGGGCGTGGCATAATTCTCGGTAAAATGACTTCAGACGTGATTACAAGTTTAGGATACTATAGAGGATAGGAAAATATCCTGTATGCCCGCTAAGATCCAAAGCCAATACTAGTAAAAGTTCTGCAAGTAGGGTAGCATGTCTCCCAACCTAGCATTCCGTGGTCCTTGTGATCTATTGACGAGGTAATTGACTGACACTATAGGTTTACCTAGAATATAGAATTTGGAGGTCCATAACCCATTAGTCGACCAAGACCTTATGGATAAGAAGATAGTAGGATGACCGTATAAGCAAGAACACCAGGTAAGATTTTGATTCTCACAAAACTCGAACTACTTGTGCCTCATTTCAAAAATCTCGCATACTTGTATTTTGACTATCTTGACCAATGCTGCTATTACCTAGTTTTGCAAGCTTACTCTTTTATCGAGCTTGATTCAAGACATATGTTATTAGGGACGCCTACTAATATATTGTCTAATCGGAATCGATGTATTACGATCTGATCAACCTTAGTGCACTCGATTCGCCCTCCCTCTGATTAATCTACGTGGATTGAGAAGTAGATGTCTCTAGGATCTCATCCGCGACTGCATTGACAATTCCTCTTGAATTATACATTCGCCTTTGAATCACGTAATTGTATTCAGTGACATCTTTCTTGAACTCTTTATTGTTTTTGTCTTTCATTGATTTAGAAAGACGAAAGCTCGTAATTGGTAGAGAGATACAGAGTATCCCCCATGGCTATGATAGTTGTATACACAAGTGTAGTTACCATCGACCATCCATGTGACTAGAACCTTGCCTTGAGTTACTCGTTCTCCACTCGACCCCCAAACTGCTATTGGGACCTTCTAACCATCTGAATTTAAGAATGATTAGGGTTTTACCCTTAGTCAAAATGCCAACATAGGAGACTATCTATTCTTAAGAAACCAATTATCGTGAGTCTCTAATTATTTGCTTGAAGCTTGCTTTAACTAGTAACCCTTAAGCCTTAACCCAACCTTTCCTCGACCAAAGCCCACAGTTTAGACATGAGATGAATAGACAAAGGTAAGGACAACCATTTACCATGACTATGGTAGACACTCATTCCGAGATTGATTTCCAACAAATATTATCCTAGTTATGTAAATTTTATTGTTAAGACCTAACTAGTATTGGAACACCACAGCCACTAGCTTAGCCAATACCATAGCTTAAATACCCTGTCATATTATGATCTACCAAATATCAACATTAATACATGATCACTACAGCCCATACCACTAGAACCCTTGCGACAATAGTCTGGCAGGCTTTACACAAATAGAAATTCACGACTCAGTTGTTAGAAATATCTTCTTATGATGTGCCTTAGAGTTGGTTACCCCGTCGATAACTCTTGTATACTGTGGACGAGTAGATCATTTTATTTTATCGACCATGTGTCATTGTACAAACTCGTTTTCTATTTATTGAGGAACAATCCTTGACTTGACTTATATCTACCGTATTCCGTTACGCCGTGCCTTATTCTTTATTAACAAGAGTCGAGGTACAATACCCAGACTTTGGAATTATTCTAACCTCATTATTCCTAAAACCATGTCCTAGCTTCTAAGGTGAGTAGACTGTAAGCCTTCTAAAATTTAGGGATATATGAGGATTACCGATTGATTGGAATAATTTCCATTAGGATGATAATGAGTGTCCCATGGACTCCCACTTTCTATTTAGATCATTTTGTGTCCTCGGCCGTGTCATTAATAATCGAAGCACGAGAACAGCTGTTACTGTAAACCCCCAATATTTTCCAATTATTTTAGTATTTTAAAAATTAATTTTTATTATATTATTTAGCATTAAAGGGGTAGTTGGTATATATGTGTGTATTTATAGATATATACATTATATATATATATATATATTTTTATATATATATATATATATATATATATATATATATATATATATAAAAAATATATATATATATATATATATATTTTTTATATATATATATATATATATATATATATATATATATATATATATATATATATATATATATATATATATAATATATATATATATATATATATATATATATATATATATATATATATATATATATATATATATAATATGTATGATTGTGTGCCTGATATACACAATCATATATATATATATATATATATATATATATATATATATATATATTGTCACGACCCGCACCCTAGAGCAAGGGCATGAGAACGTAACAACGCCCGGCCTACGCCGCAGTGTCGGCGGTAGAACGCTGTCTTAGGTTTCATGCATCTAACAGTATAAGGCTAAGCAGTTTATACTCCCCGAATGGGGGTGACATAGCAGAATATAAACTCAATCACATCTAGGGTAGAACATAATGGAACATAAATAAAACATGAAATCCAAAAGAAATACAGCAGATAGAAGTCTAAGTGTCTAAGATACACAACCCAGAAATATATCTCAAAACTCAAATACATAAATCCATAAATACAACTCAAGACAACTGAAAATAAACTGAGCAATTCCTAGCTACCTATACAACCTCTACTGTGTCTCCTCTAGGCTAGCAGGCAACCTCCAAGCTATTTGTAAAATTTATCAACAGGTCCAGTCAGGACAAGAGCGAGCACATTACATCTCAACAGTTCATAGCAGATTAGAAAATATAATCATGCAGTAAAGTAAGATACAGGTACTGAAAGAAGTACAGTATGTAAACAGAGAGAGAAAGCTGTAATAGAAATATCTACTATAAATAGAGAACTAACATGTGACTAGTGAGTCAGAGTACAACATGGACATGTAAATGGCATGGGATGATTCTGATAAGACACTACGGAATGATTCTGATAAGATACTACTGGTGTATTATTCACATGTCCACTTCTACTACCCCGTACCCCCAATCAATACACAAGGATCTAACCAGGTTATGTTATGATTTCATGCAAGGCCCCCGAAGGGTGGTACATGGATGTCCCATAAATGGGGATTCTAGGAAACCCAATAAATGGGATAAGGATTCAAGGAAGACTCTGTGATCATGAGAGTACATGTCACAAGTGATCAACGAACCAATGAAGCATAGTGATACGTCATGTAAGTGAAACACACAGAACATGAAGTACCCGATGCTCCCTAAGGATAACATCTCAAGAAGGGATCCATATAGTACCAATCCGTGTGACCAACGTGACAGTAACAAGTAAAGTAATTTAATGCAGGAAATAATTCTAAGCAGGATATGAAATGATCAGAGAATGTACTCGCCTGATAACCTGAACAACTGATAAGTATAGGGGGTCCAACTGAAGCCACAGAGTCCTATTTAAAGCAACACAGGTTACAAGGTGTTCAAGTTGTAATAAATGAATCTCTACAAGCAATCTATATTATCCTAGGTTCTTCTAAGTCAAAACAACTCTAGGTCGACTCCGGCCAATAATCTAGTCAAACTAGGTCAAGTATTGACTTACAGTTGCTTTGGGTCAACTGATTAACTCTGGTCAAACAGGGTCAATTCTAGTCTAATTATTAAAGATATAAAGTGTACTTCGTTATTCGTACGTCGAAACTTACGACACGCAAATCGAGATGAGATGATCAACGGTAAAGTTGATAATCTTATTATAGTGATCCACGTGTCCAACTTGTCAATTTCAGCGATGTGAGATCACTGGAATTGACTGATCTCAGTTTCGTTGTACTAATCCCGAAATGGGAACATTATAAGAATTAATTATTAATAAATTATAAAAAAGTTAAACTCAGAGAAATTATCAACAAAAATTGTCGGACGATGAAATAAACATCGCCAACGTGTCCAGAATGGTCAAATTAGCTAGGATAGCCTACCCAACGGTCCAATTTGGACACAAGGGCAAAAAGGTAATTTCGGGTCAAAACGATGTCTATGGCGGAGCCGTTTTGCACCAAAAAATGTGCAAGAAAACAAGTCTATAAAATATAGTAAATTATATGTTCACAAAACCAGAATAACGATACTAACCCAACGGTATCTCCAGAATTGGATTCCGTTGACCTGATCTCAATTTGGCCCATTGACCCGAACTTAGAATTCCGGTTTGCACGGAAATGCGTGCCGGAGCCAATGTTCACCAAAACCTAGAAAATTATATGTCAACGAGACCAGAATGACGATACGAACTCAACGGTATATCCGGAATTGGATTCCGATGAGCCGGCGTCAAAAAGTCCCGTTGACTCGGATCCACCGAAATGTGTGCCCGGGCCTACGTCCTCTAAATCTAACAAATTTTATATGAAAACATGTCAGAACGATGCAACGAGTCTAATGGTTATGTCAGAAATGAAATCTGGAGTCCCGTGTTCAAAAATAGAATTTTACAAGTTGGAAATTACGAATTTGGACGGCCAACTTTGGTGTCAAATTAAACCAATCAAACAAGCTCACAATGAAATGAAACTGGAGGGGTAACAGGAGGGTTATACCAGCTTCGCACAGGAACTGGTTGTACGCCAAACGGAGCTACAATTTAATACAATTTAAACGGTCAACTTGGTGGCCAGTTTTGATGTATCAAACGATAAAATCAACGGACAAAAATTAACAGGAGTGAAGGTGGATATACCGAGATTGTGATGGAGCGAAGCAATCGCCGATCCAACGGTCGGATTTCTGGAAAAATGTGCGCAAAGTTGCTGCGACGGAACGCTATTTCAGCCTCGTTCCCGAGCTCGTCACGACGGGACTTCGTGCAAAACGCACGAATCGCCTCGACGACGCGTCCCGGAGGACGGTGGCCGCCAGGAAAGAGTTTGCCGGGGTGGGGCGCACGGCCAGGGGGCCACGGTGGCCGTGCGGTGGTACGGCAGCGTACGACGGCGGCCCGCGCGTGCGCGTACGTGCGCGCCTGTACGCGTGCAGCTGCTGCTGTCGTGCGCTGGTAGCGTGCTGGCCGGGCGCGGCAGCTGCGACGGTGGCTGGCGATGCGACGATGGGGTGGTCGACTGGGCGGTGGAGGTACGGCCAACGCGCGGCTAAGGTTGGTGGTGGTTCGGTTTAGTGGTTGGTGATATTGAAGGGGATGAGGAAGAATGAGGAGAGGTGGCCGGGGCTACGGCCAGGGGTGGCCGGCGGCGAGGCCACGCCGGAGGATGGCTGGGGTCGGGCTAGCCATGGGAGTGGTGGTGGTGTTAAATGTTGCTGCTGTGGTTGGGTTTGAGTGAAAAAATTAGAAAGGAAGAGAGAGAAAGAATAATTGTGGGTGAATAGTTAATGAGAGAGAAAGAGAAATAGAAACTTGGGAGTTAGGGCCGGCTGGGGTGTTGGGAATTTGTGAGAGTGAGGGTATGGGAAAAATGTAGGGTGAGGATTAAATGAGGGAAATCAATGGCTAGGAATTAATTAGATAAAAATTGGGTTATTCCAATGGATTTAATTCAACAGAAATTTCCAATAATAATTAAAAATAGGTAGAACGAGCAATTTATATTTTTCATGGGTAATGAGGCTGAGGATGATGGTGATGGAGAGTAACACGAAGCTGGGGCTGGGTTCGGTCAAGCGGGTTGGATCAAAACCGGACATGGCAAATTAATCGAATAAAAATATGTGTTGATGATCATGGGTAAATAAGTAGCACATGAGGATTCCAATAAATGGGACACAAGTGTCGGACGGGTAGTAGGCTCAATGTGGGCCATGTCCATAATTGGAGCTGACAGGTTTTGGTCGACAGGGTACCCACAAATCAAGTTGGAAGATAAATGTGACACCGTGGGATGAAATAAAATCGGGTCACGTGTCAGAAAAGTTGTGTGAAGCAAATGGAGCACAAAATGGCGTGTCTGAGTGGGACACGAAGGTCATGGGTGACGAGCGTCTCGAGTAGATCATGTATGAGAAGTTGGTTTCAAGAAACTGACTGGTCTTGCGCTCCCAAATCAAAAGTCACGGTAACGTGCTAATAATGATCAAGGAAAAGAGTGGGAAAATTAATTAATAATCAAATGGTCTAATTCGACCCGAAGTTCTGCGAAGCAAAAAGAGCACAAGGGAACAAGTTTGAGTGGGACACTATATACCATCATGAAGGTAATCATGTCCACTACAAAACTCGTGAAGAAGATTTCCAGAGTTGAACATCCCTGACACTCCAAATATCAAAGGCACGGAAAAGCGCACTTAAGGAAAAATAACAGAATAAATTATTTATCGAAACCAATCAATCATAAAATAAAATAAATAAAAAAAATCAACCAAAAATTTAGGGTGCTCACATCCTACCCACCTTATAAAAATTTCGTCCTCGAAATTAAAATGTTCGTAATCCTTCTAGGTCAAACCCCCACAATCAAATCCCAGAACTTAAATAAAACATACCATCAAAAGGACGACATACAGGGTCATGGCATATGGTGGCAGTGAAAGTCTCATCTAGGTATACTAGTCATGCTAACCGAAACGGTCATAGGGTATCAAAACACACAAGCAATCTAGGGTGCTAAACTAGAAAAGATACAGAAATAACAAATCATCAAAACTGTAAGGCAGTCTACCATCCTACATGAAATTGGTGCTCATCAAAAATAAAATAAAGATAACTACCAATTATCTATAAAGGGGTACTATTCAAAGAAAAATCAAAATCAGAAGTTAAAGAATGAAAGTCAATTGCATGGAAATCCAATCACAATATATATTAAGAATAATTAGTCTCGATACGATGTAAGTTGATCAATTTGGGGAAATCAAGATTTGGGCAATATGGAGGACAGTTCAATAAGTCTGAGAACGAGCATACAAGGATGGTGATTCAGGTCACAATCAAATTTAATTCAACTGAGTACAACCCAAGATATTAATATGATAAGAAAAGATAATCAGAGTCGATTTGGTCGTGATTAAGGAAACTAGGATTCAATGATATTGAAAACCCTTTTTGTGGAAAACAAGAAATATTTCATACGAAGGTCAGTTAATCATCTCTCTCTGATACTATCAGTTTATCATTTGCCAAACCATATTTTTTTCTCACAAGTCCCAATATGAAAATCAACCTTCATATGACTATCATCGAAATTTTATAACCTTAGTCATCTAAACCTTTACCACGATCACCATAGACAAAATTTCTAACTTCTAACACATTTTCCACGAAACATACCCCTCTTTTTAGGAGTCAACACTTATTCATTTAATCAAAATTTCAAATTCCTTCACCTCGTTTTAATTTAGACCCGAAACCTCTAAATCCAGTTTATGAAATCCTTGAACTTGTTTAAATCGAGTCTCGTATTTACTAAACTCCAATACCACTATGTCACACAAAATTTTATTCTTATTTATAAATCAACCTTCATATTTTCTTCAACGTTCACCTTCAAATATTATCCTTTTGAATTCTACAATTTTCTCCCAATCATCTAAAATAATTTCTATAACGTAAAATCCTTGTGTTCTCTCTGTCTCTAGTCACCCTCTTACAATATCTAGTTCAATTTCGCATGATCATTGAATACAATAAAATTCTTCTTTTTTTTCTCTAAATTTCTACATAGCCTCAGAGTAAAAGTTTTCCAGAATCAATAACCAAAATTTTCTAAGTTCTCAAAACTAGGTTGACCTTGAACATCCTCATTAGTTTTGAAATACATCCATGAATTATTCATAACCAACTTTCTGTGATTGTTTCTAAATTGATAACATTTATCCCTCGATTTCATTTTAAACCTTTACCACATCTCCACTTCAAATTTTTCATATTTGACATCCAATATTTTGATTCCTACAAAATCATCATATGATAACCAATTGCATCATTTTTGACCTAGATGATTCACGTCACTTCCTCAACATCTCTCAGATAAAAACGATATAAAGATTCAGGGGTTCAAGTACAGCTGACAGAATGTGATACGAGACGGAATTGATATAATCAGGACATGTATATAAGACAAGGAATGATGGTAATAAAAATATTGGCAGGAAAAGAATGATAATAGAATCTGTTCTGCTTATCTGTTTAAAAGAGGAACCCATTTTTTTGAAACCAGAATTATGATACCAAATCCAAAATAAGGCCTAGCAAAATCATTGATTTATTGTATTAAGAAGAAATAAATTTTGTAAGAAGTTACACAAGGTTTATAAAAACAGCTAAAGCTATCCCAAAGTTAAATAATGAGAAGCAAAACAAATAATAATTCTTTTCTTTTTGAAGGACTGCAACAAAAGTAGAGAAAACATGTTCAAAAACATTTAAGGTACAATCTGATAATCATATGCGTCTATCCAAAATTATGGTACTCTAAATTCTCGTCATACTAGTAAGCAAGGCTACGATAATCACAGAGTCCTTGATTTATGCACATACCTCTAGAATTATGGTATTTAACATTTTCGCGATGCCGCTAGCTTGGCTGCGAAAACCTTAAATTCAAAGACTTGTTTGACCAACTCAGTGGAGCCAAGGTGTTTTCCAAGATTGATCTCAGATCTGGCTATCATCAGATCAAGGTCAGGAAGGAAGATATTCCTAAGACGGCGTTCAACACCAAGTATGGGCAGTTTGAATTCTTGGTCATGCCGTTTGGATTGACAAATGCTCCTGCGGTGTTCATGAACCTTATGAACAAGGTTTTTCATGAATACTTAGATCAATTTGTTGTTGTCTTCATTGATGACATTTTGATCTATTCAAAGACTGAAGAGGAGCATGAGGAGCACCTCAGGAAGGTTCTGGGAACTTTGAGGAAAGAGAAGTTATACGGTAAGCTATCCAAGTGTGAATTCTTTCTAGACAAAGTGGATTTTCTTGGCCATATTGTCACAGGAGAAGGAATTTCTGTGGATCCTAAGAAGATAGCTACTGTGGAGAAGTGGCCTACCCCAAGCTCAGTTGCTGAAATCAAAAGTTTCCTGGGCTTGGCTGGCTACTATCGGAAGTTCGTGAAGGACTTTGCTAGAATTGTCGAGCCAATGACGAAGCTGACTCGGAAGAATGAAGAGTTTGTCTGGACGAAAGATTGCCAGGCTGCATTTGACGAGCTGAAGAAGAGGCTTACCACTGCACCAATCCTTGCGCTACCCGCAGGATCCGGTGGTTTCACAATCTACAGTGATGCCTCTGGAAAAGGACTGGGATGTGTTCTTCAACAGAATGGGAAAGTGATTGCTTACGCATCTAGGCAATTATGGAACCATGAGAATAATTATCCCACACATGATCTGGAGCTGGCGGCAGTTATTTTTGCATTGAAGCTATGGAAGCACTATCTGTATGGAGAGAGAGTGGAAATATACACAGATCACAAAAGTCTGAAGTATGTTTTCACTCAGAAAGAGTTGAACATGAGGCAAAGAAGATGGCTGGAACTAATGAAGGACTTTGACATCGACCTGCAATACCACCCGGGTAAGGCTAATGTGGTCGCTGATGCACTTAGTCGATACCCAGTGGCGATGTTCTTGACTAAGGAGCGGCATCTGCTAGAAGACATCGAGAAGCTTGGATTAGAGATCATATTGCCTGGAGATAGAAGGATGGAGCTGGATGCTGATTCAGTACTGATGAAGTTGCAAGTGAGCTCGTATCTGATGGACAAGATCAAGGAGACTCAGTTTCAAGACGAGGCACTTTGCAAACTGAGAGACCAAGTGTTGGCGGGAACACTTGAGGGTTTCTCAATCGCCAGTGATGGAGCTTTGAAGAATGGTACGAGGCTTTGTGTACCATATGGCGAACTGAAGAACGAGTTGATGAAGGAAGCGCACCAGTCGCAGTATTCTATACATCCTGGAGCTAATAAGATGTATCGGGATATGCGCACTATTGTTTGGTGGTATGGAATAAAGAAAGATGTGTCTAGATTCGTGGCGAGATGTTTGATCTGTCAGCAAGTGAAGGCCAGTAGACAGAGACCCGCAGGACTTCTACAACCGCTGGACATTCCGGAGTGGAAGTGGGAGCACATCACGATAGATTTTGTGTCAGGACTGCCTCGTTCCCAAGGAGGGAAGGATGCCATCTGGGTAATAGTGGACCGACTAACCAAGTCAGCTCACTTTATCCCCTTCAAAGTTAGTTTATCCACTGAGAAATTGGCAGCATTGTACATGCGGCATATCTACCGGATTCATGGAGTACCGGTAAGCATTGTTTCTGACCGAGACACTCGTTTTACCTCTCACTTTTGGAAAAGTTTGCATGACAGCCTGGGGACACAGTTGAAGTTCAGCACTGCCTATCACCCCCAGACAGATGGGCAATCAGAGAGGACAATTCAGACACTTGAAGATATGCTGCGAGCTTGTGTCTTGGAGTTTGGAGGATCGTGGGAAGACCATCTGCACTTGGTAGAGTTTTCTTACAATAACAGCTACCAAGCCAGTATTGGTATGACCCCATTCGAAGCTCTTTATGGACGTCGTTGCCGTACACCATTGGCATGGGAAGACGTTGGTGAAAGAGTACTGCTGGGTCCAGAGATGGTGACTGACGCAGCAGAGAAGGTGAAGATTGTCAGAGACAAGCTCAGGATCGCCCAAGACAGACAGAAGCACTGGGCAGACAGCGGTCGTCGACCACTGGCATTTGAAGAAGGAGATAAGGTCTTCGTGAAGATTTCTCCTACCAGAGGTACAATCAGATTTGGCAGAGCTGGGAAGCTGAGTCCCAGGTACATTGGTCCGTTCGAAGTTCTGAGCCGGATTGGAGAAGTGTTGTATAGGTTAGCTCTACCAGCTAATCTATAAGGCGTGCACAATGTCTTCCACGTTTCGCAGCTCAGAGAGTATGTACCTGATGAGAACCATGTTTTGGACCATTCAGAGTTGGAGATCGGACCAAGCCTCACTATACCAGAGAAGCCAGTGGCGATCTTGGACCGAGGCGAGAAGAAGACCAGAACCTCAGTGATTCCCATTGTCCGAGTGATGTGGAGGCATGATTCCCCAGGCGAATCTACCTGGGAGCGAGAGGATGAGATGCGGGAGAAGTACCCGTATTTGTTTGAGACTTGAGGTAATTTCTCAACCTAACTCTTTAAATTTCGAGGACGAAATTTTCTAAGGAGAGAAGGTTGTGAAACCCATAAATTTAGATGTCAATTTTAAATTAGTTAAATATTGGTATTATTTTTATTAAGTGTAAAATTAATTTTTCAAAATAATTTCACTTGGATTTTGTTTGTCAACCCAGACCCGAACTCGGTTGGAACCATAAAACATTTTAAAATTTTTTTTTAGAGATGTGAAATGTTAAGTTATATTTTTCTAAAAATTATATTAGTTGTCATTTATATTTTTGTCATTTGTTAGAAGCCCGAAAACCTATAACCCAATGTTTAATAATCCATTTGCTTTGGCCCAAACTTAAAACCCATTTAGACCATTCTTACTTTAACCATTAAGTAATGGTTAGCAACTTTAGTTGCTGTAACTTTTGGGAATGAATGAATTCTCATTCAATTGTAATAGAAGACTCTCTTCCTTCTCGGTTCCTTCCTCGGCTCCAACCACCGGCCCTTGGCCTCCCTGGCCGCCGGAATTTATGGTTTGGGAGACTCTTCTCCTTTCCAAAGTGGTAACTCCCAGTTCCTATACTCCTATATAAATCCCCTCTTCCTACTCCATCTCCATCCCAGCTTCTTTTCCCCAAATTTCTGAGAATAATTCCTAGATCTACTTCTCCGGCGAGTTTTCCGGCCAACCATCCCTTCCTGGAGTTTCCGAGGGCCGAGCACCTCCCCGAGGCCTGACCCGCGCACCAGCGCCGCTCCCCGGGCCGCCCGACCCCGCGCGGTCTCCTGGTCCGTCGACCCCTCCGGCGCAACCTGACGCCGGCGTTCGCCCCGGTGACTGTCCCGTCCGTTTCCAGTACTGACCCGTGGTGCCCCGTCCCGTTCCGAGATCCATTTCGATTTTCCGTTGTCGGTACACTCTGACCCAATGATTTATTTACCTGTCAATGATGAAATCTGGTCCCCGAATCCTTCGGGATTTCGGTTTTTGACAACGTAATATTTACGTTGCTATTTCGGTTTCTCCGAAAGTTTTCGGAACTGATTGCTGTGGTTTGTTTCTGATGGTTATTTCTAACAGAACAATGTTCTGAAAATTCTCGGGTTTTTCGAGAAGTTTTTGGGAATAAATTGGGTTTCAAATTTGACATATAAATTGAGTTCTTAACTCTGTAATTGAGCTCGGATTATGTTCTGAAGATTTTCTTTAATTATGATTAGGAGTTTTGATTGTTGATGGTTTCGTTTTCGGTTCTGTTGGTTCTGTTAAGCTCTACAAGATGGTTCTGTTAAGTATTTTTTTTTTACTTTGGTTAAATATTAAGAAAGGTTCTTATGGAAATAAGGTTCTGTGAAATTTTCTAATATTATTGGGTTTCCCGAATTGATTTCGGGAATTGTGGGAATGCTGTGTTGGTTTTGGAAATATTTATATTCTTTGAAATTCGGGTTTCGGGAGTTATTTTGCAGGTATCGGAAGCGTTTTCCAGTTTTTGGGTTGACCAAAAACAGAGGGAATGCTGCCGAAATTTTCGGGAAATTTAATAAAATGATTTTAAAATGATTTTTGGTATTTTGGGCGACAACCATAATTGGTTACTGGGCCCCAACGAAATACAAATGCACCGATTCGACCGGATGTTGAGGCAGAGTAGTTGAAAATGAAGTTTGGACCAGAGTCTGATACATATAATTTTCTTTAAATAATATTTTGGAAATTTATTAGTTTTTGTTAAATTGTAGGTAATTCTCGGACTAACAAGTTTCTTTTCTTATTTCAACTTATTGTAATTTGTAAGGGCATAATCCCAGGCCTGTAATAAGTAGGAAGTAATTTTTATTTTATTTTCTGGGTTTGTGGAAAGTGTAGGAAAAATCAAAGATATTATAAACTCATGATTTTCTCATTTTTTAAAAGTAAAAGAAAATTTATTCTTTATATTTTTAAGTCAAAGTTTTAAATTGAATATATACCAAGTTTTTACGTAATTTGATAAAAGCAAGTTTTACCCAAAAACCAAAGTAAATTGAATTTCTTAACTTCAACAAACTAGTAAACGCTATGATGTTGTGTTTGTTAACTAACAACTAAAATTGACTAGGAAAGACAAATAGAGATTGTAACTAGATATTTTAGAGTTTGTTTCTGAGACAAGTTCCCGAAATATAGGATTTCGAGGAAGCTCTTGACCGTCAACTTGAAGTTCCAATCTTGTCCAACCTAAGAAGTTTAAGGCAAGTACATTTATGTGGATTTACGATTATTTTAGCAATCATTTCATTGCAATTTTAAATCACTGTTCAAACACGGACTCTTTCGGGAGTATTGACTGTACTGTTGGGGACTGGGGGAGTAGAGTAGTGGATATGACCAAATCCAAAATTAGGATAACTGACTGTATTAGCTTTCCCCTCTTCACACGGGGACAAGCCATACCGTATCGCTAGGATACTACTGTAACCCAATCCGGTCATATTCATTACCTATTCATATCACTGTACTGTATTTCAAAACTGTTTCATCTTTAAAAACTGTTTAAAAGTGCATGATATTAATTGTCATTTTAATTGTTAAAATTTGCATAAATTGTACTTTGCTCCCTCCTGACTGGAGACAACATTTTAGGTATTACTGAGGACCTGGAGATTCTGATCAATAGCTACTATGATCTCGATTTGTACCCGGCGGTACTTCCAGCTGATGATGTTGTTGTAGCGTCTCCATAGATGCTACTTTAGTTTTGAGTTTATTAGTTTCTTTGTTATTTTTAAGTTATGAAACTTTGTAACAGAACAAATTTTGAATTATCGTTTAAATAAATGTTGTGAAAAATTTAGTTTCAAATGTTGTTGATCACCTGCATATGGATTACAGCTTACTGCTGCCGTCTCATCAACGGTGCAGGCTGGGCATGATCCGATTCGACCCAAGTATTTGGGGACCGGGTCGTGACACCACACCCGAGAAATATATCCAAAGTCAGACTATATGTCCTCACCATGCTGGCTAATGTGACTATAGAAGACTAGATTCCAAAACTCAGATGACCTAGCCCATATAATTTCATCTTGTCAAAAATTAAATTAAATCAACAATGAATACCCAAAAATCAAATTTATCAACGAACATCAAGATTCAAAAATTAACAAAAATCTTTCAAATCATATAAATACAAACTCGGATGCTACAGCTAACATCAAGATTCAAAATTCAACAATCTTCCATAAAAATTAATAAATACGAACTCAAATTCAACAATAATCCATCAAAATCAAATCCAACAACAGAAAGTAATGATAAATCAAATCAAGGGGAGAAGAGTTTTCAAATCGAAGTTAAAATAAGATTCTCAAGGGTCGTCCCAGGAATCTCTCAAGGAGGCCTAACTGTGATTGAGTACCTTCAAAAATATATCCTAATCCTACTGCAGGCTGTAGTGGTACTCTAGTTCGAATACCACTACACTTTTAGTCTCGACCAGCATGGGCCACCACTAAAAACGTGTCACGACCCGCACCCTAGAGTAAGGGCACGGGAACGTAATAACGCCCAGCCTACGCCGCAGTATCGACGGTAGAATGCTGTCCGAGGTCTCATGCATCTAACAGTATAAGGCAAAGCAGTTTATACTCCCTGAATGGGGGTGACATAGCAGAATTTAAACTCAATCACTTCTAGGGTAGAGCATAATGGAAGATAAATAAAACATAAAATCCAAAAGAAAACAGCAGATAGAAGTCTAAGTGTCTAAGATACACAACCCAGAAATACATCTCAAAACTCAAATACAGAAATCCATAAATACAACTCAAGACAACTGAAAATAAACTGAGCAATTCCTAGCTACCTATGCAACCTCTACTGTGTCTCCTCTAGGCTAGCAGACAACATCCAAGCTATCTGTAAAATTTATCAACAGGTCCAGTCAGGACAGGAGCGAGCACATTACATCTCAACAGTTCATAGCAGGTTAGAAAATATAATCATGCAGAAAAGTAAGATACAAGTACTGAAAGAAGTGCAGTATGTAAACATAGAGAGAAAGTGTCACGCCCCAGAACCAGAATACTGGAGAGCGGAGGCAGACATAGCCAGCTACGTATATGAAATGGGATCCATCTCGCTATACGGTCACGGCTGTCTAGATACATAAGGGTTTATCTACAAGCCAGCAGTCTCTTAAGGTCATGAACAAGCCTATTGTCTCAATCACAAGCAAGTAAGTAAAAGTCACAAGATGTATGATCATTAAATGTACAATAGTAAGGCGTCCCAAATATTACATATTCAGTTGATCATGAAGCTAGTCGTTACAAAATGTCAGGACTAGCAAGAGTTTAGTCATACATGATCAACCCTAGGATCTGTTAATCATGTTACAGCCCGTAGGCAGACAGTAAGTAAAGTGCAATCGAGCTAAACAGGTGCTCGCCGGCTAAACGCCTCAAAAGAATATTTTTATAATAAAATAGGAGATCAAAATTAAACCCACTCGTTGCCAGGGTTTCGTCTAGTGGACACCATCTGGTTGGAAGGTCGGTAGATCCTCTGGAGCTGCTCCGAAATCTGGCCACACAAAACCAGCTGGGTCAGACCCCAGAAAGAGCAAGTGCCACAAAGGAGGCTTCACTTAGGAACTAAAACCAGCAATCAGCACAAGAGTATAAATAAAATAAGAACTGGAAATAAAGAAAATACATCAGGATGATATACGACGAGATAACTATGAAACTATTCAGATAACCAGGTTACAACCCGTAAACCAAACAAGGACCGGGGTTGTAACCCTTCGTCTGAACAGAACTTGAAATTCTCACCATTTATCGGTAAAATAAATACAAGCATTCTGGTCATGCAGTAATCTAGAACAGGATCAGGACAAGACTAGACTGGTTAGACTCCATCCAATCATTTCACGGCCAAGCAAGAATTACAGCTTGATACTTTAACTAATTAGGGTTATCACAGGCCTAGTTACTAGCAAGATGCAGTGAGAATCTTCCACAGCCACAAGCCCTGCAGACCATCCAGGTTACCCGGGTTGAAAGATTAGGGTTGAATTCAAGTGGGTACATCGTCAAGGAAACGCATGTACCCTTAGGTAGCTTGAAGGGTGCAACACATGACAGTGTGCTGGAAATATGCCTTACTCGACGGCAGGCTACAGATCCCAAGGCGCGCCCAGGTAACGGGATTGCCTGTAGTTGGGAGATCTCTTTATGACTAATGTGTTATTCTAGTTATTAGCCTTAGTCCATTTCAGTAGGTACTCCTGACCGTGGTACTCAGGAGTCCCTATCATAGACATGATGCAAGACAGGACTGGTTTATTTGTACAAGCACAATCGCCCACGGTGTCCATGTTATTTATACAGGTCATGTCATGTCAGGGAGCCGTCGCAACAGCTTATCAAGATATATCATGTCAGGTTATCATGTCAAGTGTACTTTGTCAGGAGTGCGCCACGGCGGGCCACTATCATGTCAAGTTATCATGTCAAGTGTGCACCACTACGGGTCACTGTCATGTCATTCTCAATTATTATTTCCAAACATATTAAATAAATTCATGATTATCAAGTTCATGACAAAAGGATATAAAATGGACGTAAAATACCTAATAAAATATCAATACACAGGGCTATAGGAGAGCCATGCGGCTAAGGCATATGCGGCCAGGGATGATCTCATGCGGCTGGAAAGAGAACAGTCCATGAGGCCGAATAGGGTCAGGCGCATACGGCTGAGGGGAAGCGGAGTATATACGGCTGGGTTGAGATGAAGGTTCATGCGGCTGGCTGGGTTCGGCCTTATGCGGCAGTGGGAGACTGCGGTCTATGCGGCTCGCGAGTGCTTAAGTTAATGCGGCTCAGGGTGGACAGAGTCCCATGCGACAGCGGAGAGCAATGCCTATGCGGCTCAGAAGGGGAGAGTACTCATGCGGCTGGAAGAGAATGGATGCATATACGGTTAAAAAAAAGGGGCCCATGCGGCTGGATGGAAGCACTCATGCGGCTGGGTCGAACGGGGTCTTATGCGGCTAGCTATGAGCAGAGCTCTATGCGGCTAGTAAGCGTCTCAGCCTCATGCGGCTAAAGCTAAGTTCCAAGCGGCTAAAGTGACTTATGCGGCAAATATAGCCATGCGGCCAAAAACTTGCCGCATGAGAATTCATGCGGTCAAGTACTGCTCTTCTTCCTCACTTGTCCGAGGAGAAGAGCCATGAAATCTACAGCTTCAAAGCTTCATAATTTCTTCATCCAAAATGAATGACGCCATGGTTAGGCAAAATCCTCAGGAATACATGATCGCCGACCGAAAAATCGAGAGGACGTCGATGAGAATCGGCCCAATGACGCTGGCGATCTTGGGCAACTCGAAGATGATCTCTGACTCTCCTGACCACCTCAACTGTCTGAGCAATCATTTCTGGACCAAGCATCTGCCTCTCTCCAAAATCATCCCAGGCTAACGGAGATCTGCACTTCCTGCAATAAAGTGCCTCGAACGGTGCCATCTGGATACTGGCCTGGAAATTGTTGTTGTACGAGAACTCCACCAGGTGCAGGTGATCTTCCCACGAGCCTTCGAAGTCGAGTGTGCAAGATCTCAACATATCTTCGAGGGTCTGGATTGTGCGCTCCGACTGGCCATCTGTTTGCGGGTGATAAGCTGAACTGAACTAGAGACGAGTCCCCAAACTCTCTTGCAAGCTGTGATAAAAGTGTGACGTAAATCTGGAATCTCGGTCCGAGGTGATACTGACTAGAACACCGTGCAACCTGACAATCTGCCTGAGGTACATCTCTGCTAACTGAGCTGTCGACTGACCAACTCTGAATGGAAGAAAGTGAGCCACCTTTGTGAGCCGATCAACTATAACCCAAACAGCATCCCGACTAGCTGGGGATCTAGGCAATCCGGTCACAAAATCTATGGTCACATGCTCCCACTTCCACTCTGGAATGGGCAAGGGCTGAAGAAGTCCAGCTGGTCTCTGATGTTCGGCCTTAACTTGTTGGCAAACCAAACACCGAGAGACAAACCGAGCTATCTTCCGCTTCATGCCATTCCACCAGATGTGCTGACGAATATCGCGATACATCTTCGTACCGCCCGAATGAATAGAATACTGCGAACTGTAGGCCTCTGCCATGATTTCCTGTCTGATATCTCCGTTGGGTACACAAAGACGCTTACCATGTCGAAGTGTACCATTTTCATGAATGTATAACTCCGGTCTTCGTCCTGCCTCACATTCTACTTTGAGCCGCTGAAGCTTGGAATCTGTTGACTGTGCCATCCGGATCCTCTCGACTATAGTGGACTGAACTTGTATGCTGGCCATCAATGCCATGCTGGAAGGGAGAACAACTTCAATATCCATCTTCTGAAGATCTGCTAACAGCTCTGGTTGCGCTGTTAGGAAATAAACTCCGGCTCTCTTACTCAATGCATCTGCAACAACGTTGGCCCTCCCGGGATGATACTGCAAGTTGACATCATAATCCACAAGAAGCTCTAGCCATCTCCTCTGACGCATGTTAAGATCCTTCTGGATGAAAACATACTTCAGGCTCTTGTGGTCGGTGAAAATCTCCACCCTATCTCCGTACAAATAGTGCCTCCACAACTTAAGTGCAAACACTACTGCTGCCAGCTCCAAGTCATGGGTTGGGTAATTCCTCTCATGATCACGAAGTTGTCGTGAAGCATAAGCTATTACCTTCCCATGCTGCATCAGAACACATCCTAAACCTCTGCCCAAAGCATCACAATACACTGAGAATCCTCCGGTTCCATCTGGAAGCGCGAGAATAGGAGCCGTCATCAAGCCTCGCTTCAACTTCTCAAAAGAATCCTGGCACTCTGCTGTCCAAGCAAACTGTGCATCCTTGCGGGTTAATCAGGTCAATGGCGCTGATATCCGAGCAAAATCCGAAACAAACCGTCGGTAGTAGCCGGCCAATCTAAGAAAACTGCGAACTTCTGCGACAGTGCTGGGCGCTGGCCATGTCTCAATGGCTACGATCTTCTGGGGATCCACTTCTACTCCTCCTCTGGTAATGATATGACTCAAGTACGAAATTCGATCGAGCCAGAACTCGTATTTACTGAACTTGGCATATAACTGGTGCTCCCTGAGAATCTGAAGAACCACACGGAGATGCTGCTCATGCTCCGCCTCACTCTTGCTGTAGACCAGGATATCGTCCAAGAATACAATCACAAACTGATCCAAGTAGGGCATAAAGATGCGATTCATGAGGTCCATGAATACTGCCGGCGCATTGGTCGCTCCAAAAGGCATAACAAGGAACTCCCAATGCCCATATCTCGATCTAAAAGCTATCTTCGGGATATCCTGCTCTCTGACACTGATCTGATGATATCCTGAGCGCAAGTCGATCTTCGAGAATACTGCTGCCCTTTTAAGTTGGTCAAACAAGTCATCTATCCTCGGGAGAGGATATCTGTTCTTGATTGTCACTGAATTCAAGGTACGATAATCAACACATAACCTGGACGTACCATCCTTCTTTTTCACAAGAAGCATCGGGGCTCCCCAAGGCGATCCACTAGCACGAATGAATCCCTTGGTTCTAAGCTCTTCAATCATCTTGTACAAGATCTCCAATTCTGACGGCGCCATCCTGTAGACTCTCTCTGACACTGGGGCTGCCCCGGGAATCAAGTCGATAGTGAACTCGATCTCTCGCTCTGGCGGCATACCTGGAAGCTCTTCTGGGAAAACATCTGGGAACTCATCCACTATCTTGGGCAACTGAACTGCCGCTACTGCCATCCGCAATATCGGAGGAGAAGACTCAACTTCACCTCGGGAAAAGGAAAACTCTGGCTCGCCTGGAATACTAAAAATAACCCTACCAATATGGCAGTCTATTCTAGCATACTGGTTCCTCAACCAATCCATTCCTAAGACCACATCATAATCGGCCATCGGGAACTTTATCAATCTAGCGGGAAACTCCCTACCGCTAACTACGATCCGACACGAGGAAAACACTATCTACTCCCACAAGTCCGTTACCAGTAAGTATATTAAGCCTTACTGATAATGACTCAGGCTCCAACCCTAACCGTGTCGGGAATCATGCAGACATAAAAGAATGTGATGCACCAGAATCAAATAAAGCTGAAGCTGGAAAGGAGTTGACGAGAATAGTACCTGCCACTACCTCTCCTGGTGCTAATCCTTCCTTTACGGCCATCGCCATAGCCTGACCGTGCCCTCGGGGTGCTGGTCCCCTCTGCTGAAATCCTCGCTGCCTATTATGACTCTGGACCTGGGCTTGGGCATACTGCTGGGGGTTCTGCTGCTGGAATACTTGGGCCTGAGGCGGCAAGGGCCTCAGCAATGGATATTGCTGCTGCTGAACCGGTGCTGGTCCTCTCATCGAAGAACTAGAAAGGTTGGACGATGATGAACCACCCCTATTCGGGCAGGACCCAACCCTATGGTCTGGTGCTCCACAAGCCAGGCACAATCCTTGCGCCCTGCGATATTCTGCCACCACATGGCCTGGCTTCCCACAATGAGAACATCCCACTGCAGAAGACTGCTTCTGCTTCTGCTGCTGCTGCTGCTGCTGCTGAGGGTACGTCGGGGTGGAATGCTGGACCGACGTTACTGAGGCTGCTCGCTGTAACGCTCCAATCCCAAAATACGTAGGACTAGGAACGTAGATATGCCAGATGTATTCATACGAAGTACATAGGCCTCGTATGGATACATAAGCTGTAAAATGTAGTAGAACCATAACTAATCTCATCCACACAGAATAAATGAATAAAAGACATCATATAAAGATAATGAATTATTTTGATACAATATGTTGGGCGGAGACAAATCCACTACCAACAAGTAAAAAAAAAATACATAAGAAAAGATATGAATTTGGCGAGTGAAGCGAAGACGATCCAAATGCAATCATCCTCGAAGAAATAGCGATGATCACGGCTAAAGCTAGAGCACCTGCGAAAGACAATAGCACACACCTGGATAGATAACCAGGTCCTCAGAGGGACGTAACAAGACACATAATAGCATGCCATATAAACTGAATAAATATTGCTCAAATAAATAAGTAAATCAAATTATAACATGCTCCAATACGCACCTACTGAACGAGCGTACCATCCCCCCAACCAAACAAGGACAGGAGATGGTAAACTAATTCACGGTAACGTATCTTCCCATGCTATGAATCCAATATGGTATCCGGACCCCAACAAGGTTCAATACCTTCTCATCGAAGTAGTAAGTCACACCTACAACCAAACAAGGACAAGATGTGACGAACTAATCTGCGACAAGTTATTGTTCCAAGCCACGGTCAGATACAAGTACCCAAACCAAAAGTACTCGTACCTAACAGATAAGCTAGCCTACCGTTCTAAGTGAAATGTAGTTAAGAACAATCCTTCCTACGCATGGACCCTGGCTGAATAGGATCGGCATAGTCCCCCCCTTGGGCACCAGAGGCCCCATCAGGAAGAGCATGACGTTCCGTAGAATCGTCAGTGGCCGTCAGTAATCATGGGTCATCAACCCCGTATCTCCAGCGGAGAGTCCGGGTCACAAGGGAAGTGCATCGAAGCCCATACGCTAAGGAATTGTCCTCCCCGCCCAATGCCTACTGTGTTGTATCCACAACACAAACCACTATAACCGCTAAGTCAAACTAGCATGCAATCTCTATTAGCGGTTATTCCTATCGCACGACTTGTACGTACTGGTGGCCAGCCAATCACGTACTTCCGTGTTCTATATACGACACACAACTTCGTGTTTACAACGTGTCAAGGCCAATGAATGCAACACACAAGGTGGTCCCTTAAATCTAGGTTTAATTTGTAAGAAAAATAATACAAAGCAGGAAATATAAATGAACAGTAAGTTCTAACAGTTATGCCATGTATCACAGTTTTTGCATAAAAAAATAAATAATGCATGAAATATGAGCTAAAAATAAGTAAACAGTAAATGGCAAGGTGTCTTGCCTGGTAGGACGCCTGGTGTGCTGCTATGATCAATGTGGCATGAACCGTGACTTTGGTGCAACAACTGTACAAGGTGATCTCGGGGGGGTGACACGGACAATGTCATTGAGTCCAGAATAGTCAAATTGGCTAGGGACGATATAAATAAGCTCGAGATTTGGAAGAAGATAAGAAACGAACGATTGATTATGGATAAGGTTATATAATCGAAGAAAATTTATAGAAATAACTACATATAACTATTTTTGAAAAATATATCTATTATATTTAAAAATGACTATATTTCTATTAGTAAAACAATTTTTGGTAAAAACTTGAAAGTCATAAAAAATCATCTTTATATCAAAACTATAACTTAGTTAGTAAAAATATCTTATATAATTACTTGAAAATATATATGACAGTTCAGAAGCTGAACATATTTCTAGGTAATTTTAGAAATCCAGAAAATTTATTTAGGGTTTTAAAAATAACATTTTAAATCAAAGCTATTTTAGAAATACTATAGTAATATATATATTAGATTTCTAAATTCATTTACTGATTAAAATATTGCAAAGATAATAATAATAGTCATATATGAAAAGCTACAGTTAAATCCAAATGTAAATAATAAAATAAAAATAAAATAAATACATTGTAAAAGTTACTCCCAAAACAAACAACAACATTAATCATCAAAACGATAAAATAAAATAAAAAGAAAGAAAGAAAGGAATAGTAAAAAAATTAAACTTTTGCATTGAGCTGGCTCTCTTCTCGGGAAGAGCTGAAAACAAAACAAAATAATAATAATAATACTTTTAATAATAATAATAATAATAATAATAGTTTATTAAAAAAATAAATAATAAATAACACTATCAAACAAATGGGAACTACTAAAGAGAGTTCTCTTCTCGGAAAGAGAGAGAGAGGGTGATTGAAAAAACAAACAAAAGGACAACAGTAAGGACTAGAGAGAGAGAGTCAGAAAGAAGAGGAGAAGTGACGAGAAGGAGGGAGAGTTGCAGTCGGAGGAGGTCGGCGGATGGGCGGAGCACGTCGCGCGGTCGGGGAACGCATGCGGCGGAGGATGAAGATGGGAGAAGTCGGGGTGACGCGCGGAGGAGATGGCGCAGGCGGCGGCTGCGCACGGAGAACTCGGCGGAGAGGGTTTCAGAGAGGGCGGCGTGGGGGTTTCTCGGGAAAGTGAGGCGGAGGAGTGGAAGGGTCGGAGGAGCGGCTGTCTCGGGGCGGATCGAGGAGGTGGAGCGGCGTTTCGGGTTTCGACGGACGGTCGGCTAGCCACGGCGCTGATCGATTAGCCGCGGAGGAGGCGGCCGGGCGAGGCTTTCATATGGGAAGACGGAGAGGGGGTGGTCCGGCGGGCTGAGAGGGAGAGCGAGGCGGAGGCGTGGAGATCGGGAAGGGGGTTTTGAGGCAGAGCAAGTGGAGGCGCGGCGTCGGAGGCTACAGACGGCGGGGGCCAGGGCGGTGGCAGATCTATGGATTCACGACCGCTGGGACGACACTGCAAGGAGGGTTCGATCGGGAGTTGGCCGACGGTGGATCGGGAACTCGCTGGCCAAGGGGTGGTCGTGCGACGCAGGCGATGGTTCGGCTGGCAGCGATCGCACGATTCCGGTAAGGGTGTTTTTGGTGGTACTGGTGTGTTTTTTTTTTTTAATTTAGATTCGGTTTTTGGTGGGTTTTACTGGTGGCTCCGGCGAAGGTCGTGGTGGGGGTGGCCGGTTGCGGTGACGGTGTTGTCGGACTTGGGTGGTTGGTGGAAGTGGTGATGATGGGTGATGGGGCATGGTGGTTTTGGGCTTCGCCAATGGTGGTGGTGGTGGCTGGTTGTTATGGCAGCATGGTGATTGGTAGCTGCGGCCAGGGGCGGCCGTGACGGAGGCTGTGGAGGGTTTGGCTGGGATGAGGGAGAAGACGGACGGGTACTTGGTTTTGGGTGCAACGGAGGGATTATGTTGTCGACGACGGTGGTGGAGACAGGGGTTAGGATTAGGGTTAGGGTTTAGGAACTGGAGATTAGATAATTTGGGGATTTATATTGTGTCGGGATTGTCGGCACAAGAGAGAATAATGTATATGTAAAAACTAATGGAATAAGAATTTAGACGGGGAACACGGACACGAGGCACGTACCATTGGTTTGTGGAATTTGTGGATGAATAATGAAAATTTGGAGGAGTACCAGTCTATTTATAGGATGTGGGAATTCCCAATTGCATAGGAACTAGGAATAGATTTAAAACCCAAAAATAGATAACTTGCTATTTAATTTAAAATCAATCAAATCTAAATCCAAATCCAATTAAAATTAAATTAAATACTTTTAGTTTAAAATCAAATCAATTTAAAATATAGATAGTTTACTATTTAAATGTATCCATGGAATCAAATCAAAATTTAAATCTTCACAAAAATTTTGAAATATATTTTTCCAAAAATACCAATAATAATAATTTCAAAAATAATAAATCTTTTTGAATACTTAATCTTTTTGAATAATAAAATATTAATATTAATAAATCTCGAAAATACATTTTTATTTAAAAATGAACTAGTAAATATTTAGGAATTTTATACGTATGTACAAGAATATTATTTATTATTGATATCTATTATAAACGAAAGACTTTTTATAAATAAATAAAATAATGGACTTGGAAATGTTGATATGATAGCAAAAATAATTATTACATATATTATTTTGAAACTAAAAAAAATGTTTTTCTAAAAATATGTACGCTCGCACATATTCATACTCGTCGAGCAAATTCGAAAAATGAACTTTCGCGCTCGGCGTACAATGCGACTATACGACGTACAATACAAAATTTTTAAATCGGTACCAAATTTAATAAAAAATAATAGAAATTTAGGGGTTTTACATCCTACCCAACTAAAAAAAATTTCGTCCTCGAAATTAAGAATTAGTGGGGGGTGAGAGGACACAAGGGGATATCAATGGGGATCCAATGATGACAATGTTTTCACAAAATCATGTCGAAAGAAATCGCGATCTAGATCGTAGAAAAATAATACGATATGGTCGGAATGAATGAGGGTCACGATTAAGAGAACGAAATAGATTCGATTTAATTAAGCAATTAGAGGGTCTTGATAGAGTCGAGTAGTTTAGGATAGCAATATCGAGTGAGAATGGTCATAGCCGATAGGAAGGCTAGAGGAAGTTCTAGCACGACGCCTTCGTCCTTCGAAAATTGGTGAAGGCGAAAGCAATATAGAGTTCGAAGGAGGCGTTATTGAATACGAATACATGATTCAAAGGCGATCGAAGAATTTCAAAAGAATTGTCAAGGCAGTCGTGGATGGGATTGTAAAGGCCAAGTTTAATTAAGTTCCATCCACGTAGAATAATAGACAAAAGCGAACCAAAGTGCACTCGGTTGATCAGACCATAATGCACCGGTTCTGATTAGACAATATGTTAGTGAGCGGCCGCTCAATAGCATAAGTCATGAACAAACTCGATAAATGTATGAGTTTGCAAAACTAGATTATAGTTGCAACATTAGTCAAAGTGGTAAAAACATAGGCACGAGAGATTTAGATTAAAAGAAGGTAGAATGATTCGAAGTCATACAGTTATCTTATAGTCTTCTTGTCCAAGTCCTTGGTTGGCTAGACGGGTTAGGTCCTCTAGATCCTAGGATCTAAATAAGCTTGCTAATATAGGTCACTAGGTCAAAGGGGTTGCTAGGTCATAAGGTAGTCTATCCAACTTAAAGAATTAAACTAATGGTGTTTTGGGACAACTAACTAGTATGGTCAATCTCTAGCAAGCACGAAGGAAAGATAGGAATAGGGATGGAAGGAAACAAGCGAGATGCAATTGATGAGTCAAGCGGTAGATAAAATCAAGGAAGAGGTCAAGTATGTGGATGAGATCCTAAACTTCTAATCCTATTCGCAGGCCTGCTTGGTACGGTAAAGTAACCAAACAATTTATCTAGACCTGCATGGGCCACCACAAAAAACATGTAACGCCCCAGTCCCAAAATACGTAGGACTAGGAACGTAGACATGCCAGCTGTATTCATACAAAGTACATAGGCCTCGTATGGATACATAAGCTGTAAAATGCAGTAGAACCATAACTAATCTCATCCACACAGAATAAATGAATAAAATACATCATATAAAGATAATGAATTGTCTTGATACAATATGTTGGGTGGAGACAAATCCACTACCAACAAGTAAAGGAAAAATACATAAGAAAAGATATAAATTTGGCGAGTGAAGCGAAGACGATCCAAATGCAATCATCCTCGAAGAAATAGCGATGATCACGGCTAAAGCTAGAGCACCTGCGAAAGACAATAGCACACACCTGGAGAGATAACCAGGTCCTCAGAGGGACGTAACAAGACACATAATAGCATGCCATATAAACTGAATAAATATTGCTCAAATAAATAAGTAAATCGAATTATAACATGGTCAAATGCGCACCTACTGAATGAGCGTACCATCCCCCAAACCAAACAAGGACAGGAGATGGTAAACTAATTCACGGTAACGTATCTTCCCATACTATGAATCCAATATGGTATCCGGACCCCAACAAGGTTCAATACCTTCTCATCGAAGTAGTAAGACACACCTACAACCAAACAAGGACAAGATGTGACGAACTAATCTGCGACAAGTTATTGTACCAAGCCACGGTCAGATACAAGTACCCAAACCAAAAGTACTCGTACCTAACGGATAAAGTAGCCTACCGTTCTAAGTGAAATGTAGTTAAGAACAATCCTTCCTACGCATGGACCCCGGCTGAATAGGATCAGCATAGTCCCCCCTTGGGCACCAGAGGCCCCATCAGGAAGAGCATGACGTTCCGCAGAATCGTCAGTGGCCGTCAGTAATCATGGGTCATCAACCCCGTATCTCCAGCGGAGAGTCCGGGTCACAAGGGAAGTGCATCGAAGCCCATACGCTAAGGAATTGTCCTCCCCGCCCAATGCCTACTGTGTTGTATCCACAACACAAACCACTATAACCGCTAAGTCAAACTAGCATGCAATCTCTATTAGCGGTTATTCCTATCGCACGGCTTGTACGTACTGGTGGCCAGCCAATCATGCACTTCCGTGTTCTACATGCGGCACACAACTTCGTGTTTACAACGTGTCAAGGCCAATGAATGCAACACACAAGGTGGTCCCTTAAATCTAGGTTTAATTTATAAGAAAAATAATACACAGCAGAAAATATAAATGAACAGTATGTTCTAACAGTTATGCCATGTATCACAGTTTTTGCATAAAGAAAATAAATAATACATGAAATATGAGCTAAAAATAAGTAAACAGTAAATGGCAAGGTGTCTTGCCTGGTAGAACGCCTGGTGTGCTGCGATGATCAATGTGGTATGAACCGTGACTTTGGTGCAACAACTGTACAAGGTGATCTCGGGGGGTGACACGGACAATGTCATTGAGTCCGGAATAGTCAAATTGGCTAGGGACGATATAAATAAGCTCAAGATTTGGAAGAAGATAAGAAACGAACGATTGATTATGGATAAGGTTATATAATCGAAGAAAATTTATAGAAATAACTATATATAACTATTTTTGAAAAATATATCTATTATATTTAAAAATGACTATATTTCTATTAGTAAAACAATTTTTGGTAAAAACTTGAAAGTCATAAAAAATCATCTTTATATCAAAACTATAACTTAGTTAGTAAAAATATCTTATATAATTACTTGAAAATATATATGATAATTCAGAAGCTGAACATATTTCTAGGTAATTTTAGAAATCCAGAAGATTTATTTAGGGTTTTAAAAATAACATTTTAAATCAAAGCTATTTTAGAAATACTATAGTAATATATATATTAGATTTCTAAATTTATTTACTGATTAAAATATTGCAAAGATAATAATAATAGTCATATATGAAAAGATACAGTTAAATCCAAATGTAAATAATAAAATAAAAATAAAATAAATACATTGTAAAAGTTACTCCCAAAACAAACAACTACATTAATCATCAAAACGATAAAATAAAATAAAAAGAAAGAAAGAAAGGAATAGTAAAGAAATTAAACTTTTGCATTGAGCTAGCTCTCTTCTCGGGAAGAGCTGAAAACAAAACAAAATAATAATAATAATAATACTTTTAATAATAATAATAATAATAATAATAATAATAATAATAATAATAATAATAATAATAATAATAGTTTATTAAAAAAACAAATAATAAATAACACTATCAAACAAATGGGAACTACTAAAGAGAGTTCTCTTCTCGGAAAGAGAGAGAGAGGGTGATTGAAAAATCAAACAAAAGGACAACAGTAAGGATTAGAGAGAGAGTCAGAAAGAAGAGGAGAAGTGACGAGAAGGAGGGAGAGTTGCAGTCGGAGGAGGTCGGCGGATGGGCGGAGCACGTCGCGCGGTCGGGGGACGCATGCGGCGGAGGATGAAGAGGGGAGAAGTTGGGGTGACACGCGGAGGAGATGGCGCAGGCGGCGGCTGCGCGTGGAGAACTCGGCGGAGAGGGTTTCCGAGAGGGCGGCTCGGGGGTTTCTCGGGAAAGTGAGGCGGAGGAGTGGAAGGGTCGGAGGAGCGGCTGTCTCGGGGCGGATCGAGGGGGTGGAGCGGCGTTCGGGGTTTCGGCGGACGGTCGGCTAGCCACGGCGCTGATCGGTTAGCCGCGGAGGAGGCAGCCGGGCGAGGGTTTCGTATGGGAAGACGAAGAGGGGGTGGTCCGGCGGGCTGAGAGGGAGAGCGAGGCGGAGGCATGGAGATCGGTAAGGGGGTTTTGAGGCGGAGCTAGGGGAGGCGCGACGTCGGAGGCTACAGACGGCGGGGGCCAGGGCGGTGGCGGATCTATGGATTCACGACCGCTGGGACGACACTGCAAGGAGGGTTCGACCGGGAGTTGGCCGGCGGCGGATCGGGAACTCGCTGGCCAAGGGGTGGTCGTGCGACGCAGGCGATGGTTCGGCTGGCAGCGATCGCACGATTCCGGTAAGGGTATTTTTGGTAGTAGTGGTGTGTTTTTTTTTTTTTAATTTAGCTTGGGTTTTTGGTGGGTTTTACTGGTGGCTCCGGCGAAGGTCGTGGCGGGGGTGGCCGGTTGCGGTAACGGTGTTGTCGGACTTGGGTGGTTGGTGGAAGTGGTGATGATGGGTGATGGGGCATGGTGGTTTTGGGCTTCGCCAATGGTGGCGGTGGTGGCTGCTTGTTATGGCAACATGGTGATTGGTAGCTGCGGCCAGGGGCGGCCGCGACGGAGGCTGTGGAGGGTTTGGCTGGGATGAGGGAGAAGACGGACGGGTACTTGGTTTTGGGTGCAACGGAGGGATGATGTTGTCGGCGACGGTGGTGGAGACAGGGGTTAGGATTAGGGTTAGGGTTTAGGAACTGAAGATTAGAAAATTTGGAGATTTATATTGTGTCGTGATTGTCGGCACAAGAGAGAATAATGTATATGTAAAAACTAATGGAATAAGAATTTGGACGGGGAACACGGACACGAGGCACGCACCATTGGTTTGTGAAAATTGTGGATGAATAATGAAAAGTTGGAGGAGTACCTTCCTATTTATAGGATGTGGGAATTCCCAATTGGATAGGAACTAGGAATAGATTTAAAACCCAAAAATAGATAACTTGCTATTTAAGTTAAAATCAATCAAATCTAAATCCAAATCCAATTAAAATCAAATTAAATACTTTTAGTTTAAAATCAAATCAATTTAAAATATAGATAGTTTACTATTTAAATGTATCCATGGAATCAAATCAAAATTTAAATCTTCACAAAAATTTCGAAATATATTTTTCCAAAAATACCAATAATAATAATTTCGAAAATAATAAATCTTTTTGAATACTAAATCTTTTTGAATAATAAAATATTAATATTAATAAATTTTGAAAATACATTTTTATTTAAAAATGAACTAGTAAATATTTAGGAATTTTATACGTATGTACAAGAATATTATTTATTATTGATATCTATTATAAACGAAAGACTTTTTATAAATAGATAAAATAATGGACTTGGAAATGTTGATATGATAGCAAAAATTATTATTACATATATTATTTTGAAACTAAAAAAATGTTTTACTAAAAATATGTACGCTCGCACGTATTCGTACTCGTCGAACAAATTCGAAAAATGAACTTCCGCGCTCGGCGTACAATACGACTATACGACGTACAATACAAAAATTTTAAATCGGTACCAAATTTAATAAAAAAAATAGTAGAAATTTAGGGGTTTTACACTCGCCTCGGAGCTCCAATAGTCAAGTCCCTGGCTGCCGGGGCTGGTGCTGAAGACTGATTCATCTGGCCGTGAGATCTCTTCCGACCCCCGGTCCTATCCACGATCCTTTGGGAGGTATACTCATGCCTCCGGGTTGCTCTCAAGACTGCATCAAAAGTCTGATGCTCAAACTGCTCGACTGCCAACAAGATCTCCAGGTGAAGACCCTGCTGGAACCGTTGGGCTCTATCATACTCGGTTGCCACCAAGGTGGGAGCGAACCGACTGAGTCTGAAAAACTCAGCCGCATATCCGTCGACCGTCCTGCCCATCTGCTTCAGATTGGTGAACCTCGTCTGTAGATCATACCGAGCTCCAACATCAAAATACTTGGTCTGGAATCTCTCTCTGAATACTGCCCAAGCAATGGGTGCTGCTAATCCAACGGCCTGCGCTGTCCACCAACTGCGGGCAAGATCTAACAACTGCAGGGGCACCACGGCTAATTTCTCGTTCTCTGGGGTCCTGGTGTCACGCCCCAGAACCAGAATACTGGAGAGCGGGGACAGACATAGCTAGCTACGAATATTGAAATGGAAACCACCTCGATATACGGTCACGGCTGTCTAGATATATGAGGGTTTACTACAAGCCAACAGTCTCTTATGCTCATGAACAAGCCTAATGTCTCAATCACAAGCAAGTAAGTAAGGTCGCAAGATATATGATCGTTAAATATACAATAATAAGGCGTCCCAAATATTACATATTCAGCTGACCATAAAGCTAGTCGTTACAAAATGTTAGGACTAGCAAGAGTTTAGTCGTACATGATCAACCCTAGGATTTGTTAATCATGTTTACAGCCCGTAGGCAGACAGTAAGTAAAAGTGCATCGAGCTAACAGGTGCTCGTCGGCTAAACGCCTCAAAAGAATAGTTTTACAATGAAGTGGGCAAGACAAAAGGAAAACCCACTCTAGGCCCGGGTTTCGTCTAGTTGTCACCATTGGGCTGGAAGCTTGGTAGATCCTCGGGAGCTGCTCCGAAATCTGGCCACACAAAACCAGCTGGGTCAACCCCAGAAAGAGCAAGTGCCACAAGGGGGCCACGAAATAAGAACAAAAGCCAGCAATTAGCACAAGAAAATCTAATATTAAAACTAGAATTTACGAAAACATGTCAGGACGATATACGACGAGATAACCATGGAACTATTCCGATAGCCAGGTTACAACCCGTAAACCAAACAAGGACCGGGGTTGTAACCCTTCATCTGAACAGAACTTGGTTTCCCACCATTTATCGGCAAGATAATAATGTAAGAAATCAAGACAGGAAGCAATCTTGTACTGGATCAAGACATGGCTAGACTGGTTATACCTCATTCAATCAATCACGGCCAAGCAGATACTACGGCTTACTACTTTAACTAACTAGGGTTATCACAGGCCTAATTACTAAAAAGATGCAGTGAGATTATTCCACAGCCACAAGCCCTGCAGACCATCCAGGTTACCCAGGTCGAAAATTAGGGGTTGAATTCTGGTGGGTACATCGTCCAGGAAACGCATGTACCCTTAAGTGACTTAGAAGGTGCAACACATGACAGTGTGCTGGAAATGTGCCCTACTTGACGGCAGGCTACAGATCCCAAGAGCGCCCAGGTAACGGGATTGCCTGTAGCTGTGTCATCTCTTCATGACTACTGTGTTATTCTAGTTATTAACCTTAATCCATTTTGGTAGGTACCCCTGACCGTGGTACTCAGGAGTCCCATCCTAGACATGATGCAAGACAGGACAAGTGGATTTAACAAGCAAGCAAGAATTAATTACAAGTTACAAGTTATCAAGTCACAAGGATTAATTACAAGTTACAAGTTAGGTGTGCACCCCACTGGGTCACTAGCAAGGAGATCAGAGAATACCAGGATCATAATCCACCGAAAATCCCGAGAACCGTACTAGCCATAAACAATTACTTGAAAATCGTGTTAGGCTGTGTCGGGTCAAGATAGTCGTGCTGTGTTGAACAGATCTCAGGAAAAACCCAATCCACAAAAGAGAAACCAAGTCGAGAAATAAAAACAGTACTCCAAGAGCCAATGGATTAAGCAAGGGGTCAGGGGGTTGGATGGTGCATGGCCAAAGGCGCAGGGCCAATGGCGCAAGGGGCCAGGTGCATGGGTCACAAGGGTCGGGTACGCAGCAGGATGCACAAGGGAGAGCAGCGTAAAGGGAGACTGCGTAAGGGAAGGGCGCACGCACAAGGCGTGGCACGCCGGCGGGCAGCGTACGCGCAAGGGCGCGCGCGCAGGGGGAAGCGTAAGCGCAAGAGCGCGCACACAGGGGAGCAGCATACGCGCAAGGGCACGCACGCAGGGGAGCAGCGTACGCGCAAGGGCACGCACGCAGAGGAGCAGCATACGCGCAAGAGCACGCACGCAGGGGAGCAGCGTAGACGCAAGGGCACGCACGCAGGGAAGCAGCGTACGCACAAGCACACGCACGCAGGGGAGCAGCGTACGCGCAAGAGCACGCACGCAGGGGAGCAGCGTACGCGCAAGGGCACGCACGCAGGGGAGAAGCGTACGCGCAAGAGCACGCACGCAGGGGAGCAGCGTACGCGCAAGAGCACGCACGCAGGGGAGCAGCGTACGCGCAAGAGCGCGACGCAGGGGAGCAGCGTACGCGCAAGAGCGCGACGCAGGGTCTTCTTCTCCATGGCTGAGAAGAGGCTCCAATGGCTCCCAAAACTTCAAAATATCACAACTTGGCCATCCGAACTCCAAATCCGGATTTCCAAAGTTCCATCTAGGGTGAAATTGAATTCTCTTCCACATGGAAACGTCAAAATCCATAAAAATCCAACTTAAAATAGATCAAAACCATGTAAATCCGAAAATAGGGAAAACTTAGATCTAGAACAATGGAGACTCCAAATCACAAAATGCCAAGTTCTAATGTTGATCACCATGTCCTAATCTAGCTAATGGACAAATAAAATAGGGTTCTCATGTGGTGGCAAGGTGCACTTGCCTATGGGTTGGTGTTGTGTAGAGAAAGGAGAAGAAGAAAATTAATGGAGGTTTTTGAGGAGAGAGAAAAAGTTGGTAGAGTTTTAATGAGGGTGTGATATGGTGTGTTGAGGGTGGAGCATAGGCTAAGGTGTTCCAATACACATTAAACCAAACCAAACCAACCCAATCCAATTAAAACCGAGCCATGTCAAACCCAAAATACGAGAAATACCAAAATTTCACAAGTTAAGAAAAAAATAAAAATACATGCCAAAATCCAGATACGAGTATAAATACGAAATACGGGAAATACGAAAAATGTGGGTGACAACTCTACCCACCTTAAAAGAATTCCGTCCTCGAAATTTAATCAAGGAGCTAGAGATTGTCACGACAAGTTACAGTAAGCACATGCAAGTTACACTAAGCAGTTCAATCATACAATCATACAATGCAAACAAGGAAGAGAAAACGTAAGGCATAAGAAAGACATTATACCTCACGAGTCAAACAGGTAGGGATATCGAGATCGGATGTCGTCCTCACGCTCCCACGTTGACTCACCTAGAGAGTGATGACCCCAAGCAACACGGACTAATTTAATAGTCTTGTTCTTGAGTATCTTCTCCCTCCGGTCCAATATAGACACGGGCCTCTCCTCATACGAAAGGTTGGTACCAACAACCAATTTCGAATGGTCTAGGATGTGGCTCGGGTCCGAAATATACCGTCGTAATTGGGACATATGGAATACATCATGCACCTCACTTAGCGATGGCGGAAGAGCGAGATGATAGGATACATCTCCTACTCGCTCTAGAATATCGAACGGCCCTATATACCTAGGACTAAGCTTTCCCCGCACGCCAAAGCGAATGACGCCGCGATTAGGCGAGATCCTAAGGAATACATGGTCGCCGACAGCCAATTCTAAGGGACGCCGATGAGCATCGGCCCAATGGCGCTGGCGGTCCTGGGCAACTCGGAGGTGATCTCTGACCTTCCTGACCACTTCAACCGTCTGGGAAATCAATTCGGGTCCGAGCATCTGTCTCTCCCCGACATCGTCCCATACTAGCGGGATCTGTACTTTCTGCCATAAAGAGCCTCGAAGGGTGCCATCTGGATACTGGCCTGATAACTGTTGTTGTACGAGAATTCCACCAGGTGCAGATGATTCTTCCATGAACCACCGAAGTCAAGGGTACAGGATCTCAACATATCTTCAAGGGTCTGGATTGTGCGCTCTGATTGACCATCCGTCTGCGGGTGATAAGCTGAGCTGAATTGAAGGCGAGTCCCCAAACTCTTCTACAAGCTGCGCCAAAAGTGTGATGTGAATCTTGAATCCCTGTCCGAGGTGATGCTGACTGGCACACCGTGATGCCTGACGATCTGCCTGAGATACATCTCTGCTAACTGCGCCGTCGACTGTCCAACTCTGAATGGGAGAAAGTGTGCCACCTTGGTAAGCCTGTCCACAATTACCCAAATAGCATCTCTGCCGGCCGGAGATCTGGGCAATCCGGTCACGAAATCCATGGTTATATGTTCCCATTTCCATTCCGGGATCGGTAAGGGTTGAAGAAGTCCAGCGGGCCTCTGATGTTCAGCTTTAACCTGTTGGCAAACCAAACACCGAGAGACAAACCGGGCTATCTCCCTCTTTATGCCATTCTACCAGAAATGCTGACGAATATCACGGTACATCTTCGTACCACCCGGATGAATAAAATATTATAAACTGTGGGCTTCTGCCATGACTTCCTGTCTGATATCTCCACTGGGTACACAAAGACGAGTGCCGTGCCGAAGTGTACCGTCTTCATGGATACATAACTCTGGCCTTCTTCCTGCTTCACACTCTGCTCCGAGTCGCTGGATCTTGAAATCTGTTGACTGCGCCACCCGGATTCTCTCAACTATGCTGGACTGAACCTGTAGGCTGGCCATCAATGCCACGCTGGTTGGAAGAACCACTTCAATTCCCATCTTCTGAAGATCTGCCAATAATTCTGGTTGCGCCGTCAGGAAATAAACTCCGGCTCTCCTGTTCAATGCATCTGCTACAACGTTGGCCTTCCCGGGATGATACTACAAATCCACATCATAGTCCACCAGTAGCTCGAGCCATCTTCTCTGCCGCATATTAAGGTCATTCTGGGTGAAAACATACTTCAGGCTCTTATGATCAGTAAAGATCTCCACTCTATCTCCGTACAAGTATTGTCTCCACAACTTTAAAGCAAACACTACCGCCGCCAATTCCAAGTCGTGGGTCGGGTAATTCTTCTCATGATCACGTAGTTGACGTGACGCATAAGATATTACCTTCTCATGCTGCATCAAGACACACCCCAATCCTCTGCCTAAAGCATCGCAATAAACTGTGAATCCTCCGGTCCCATCTGGAAGGGTGAGAATGGGAGCCGTTATCAAACCTTGCTTCAACTTCTCAAATGATTCTTGATACTCTGCTGTCCAAACAAACGGCACATCCTTGCGGGTCAACTGGGTCATCGGCGCTGAAATTCTTGCGAAATCTGAAACGAACCGCCGGTAGTAGCCGGCCAATCCAAGGAAGCTGCGAACCTCTGCCACTGAGCTGGGTACCGACCATGACTCGATAGCCATAATCTTCTGGGGATCCACTTCCACTCCTCCTCGGGTAATAATGTGACCCAAGTATGATATGCGATCGAGCCAGAACTCGCATTTACTGAACTTGGCGTACAACTGATGCTCCCTAAGCGTCTGGAGGACGACTCTGAGATGCTACTCATGCTCTGCTTCACTCTTGCTGTAGACCAGGATGTCATCTAGGAACACGATCACAAATTGATCCAAGTAAGGCGTGAAAATGTGATTCATGAGGTCCATGAATACGGCCGGCGCATTGGTCGCTCCAAAGGGCATAACAAGGAACTCCCAATGTCCATACCTCGATCTAAACGCTGTCTTCGGGATATCCTGCTCTCTGACTCTGATCTGGTGGTATCCTGACCGTAAGTCTATCTTCGAGAATACTGAAGCCCCTCTGAGTTGATCAAACAAGTCATCTATCCTCGGGAGAGGGTATCTGTTCTTGATTGTCACTGAGTTCAAGGTACGATAATCTACATATAACCTGGACGTACCATCCTTCTTTTTCACAAGAAGCATCGGGGCTCCCTAAGGTGATCCACTTGCACGAATGAATCCCTTGGTCTTGAGTTCTTCAATCATCTTGTATAAAATTTCAAACTCTGAAGGCGCCATCCTATAGACTCGCTCTGATACTGGTGCTGTCCCGGGAATCAAGTCTATAGTGAACTCAATCTCCCGTTCCGGCGGCATCCCTGGAAGCTCCTCTGGAAAGACATCTGGAAACTCTTCAACTATCCGGGGTAACTGCACTGCTGCTACTGCCATCCGTAATGCTGGAGAAGATGGCTCCACTGCGCCTATGGAAAACGAAAACTCTGGCTCGCCGGGGATACTAAAGACAACTCTGCCAAAATGGCAGTCTATCCTAGCATACTGGTTCCTCAACCAATCCATGCCTAGGACTACATCATAGTCTGCCATAGGAAACTCTATGAATCTAGCGGGGAACTCCCTACTGCTAACTACGATCCGACATGAGGAAAACACTCGATCTACTCCCACAAGGCCATTGCCAGTAAGTATATTGAGCCTCACTGATAATGACTCGGGCTCCAACCCTATCCGTGTCGCGAATCGTGCAGACATAAATGAATGCGATGCACCAGAATCAAATAATACAGACGCTGGAGAGGAGTTGACGAGAATAGTACCTGCCACAACCTCACCTGGTGCAACTTCTTCTTCCATAGCCATCATCATGGCCTGACCTTGTCCTCTGGCTGCTGGTCCCCTCTGCTGGAAACCTCTCTGCCTATTCTGGATCTGAGCTTGGGCTTGTGCATACTGTTGGGGGTGTTGTTGCTGGAATACCTGAGACTGAGGCGGCAAGGGCCTCGAAGACTGATACTGCTGCTGCTGAACTGGTGCTGGGGCCGGTCCTCTCACCGAAGAGCTAGAAGGGTTGGATGCTGATGAACCACCCCTATTCGGGCAAGCCCCTACCCTATGATCTGCTGCTCTACAAGCCAGGCATAATCCCTGCACCCTGCGACAGTCTGCCACCACATGCCCTGGCTTCCCGCAATGAGAACATCCCATCGCGGAAGTCTGCTTCTGCTTCTGCTGTTGCGGGTACATCGGGGTCGAATGCTGAACCGACGTTACTGAGGCCACCCGCCTCGGAGTTCCAATGGTCAATCCCCTAGCTGTCGGGGCTGGAGCTGATGATTGGTGCATATGACTGTGGGACCGCTTCCTACCTCCGGTCCTATCCACGATCCTCTGGGAGGTGTACTCATGCCTCCTAGCTGCTCTCAAGACTGCATCAAACGTTTGGTGCTCGAACTGCTCAACCGCCAACAAGGTCTCCAAATGCAGTCCCTGCTGGAACCGCTGGGCCCTATCAAACTCGGTCGCCACCAAGGTGGGGGCAAACCTACTGAGTCTAGAAAACTCCGATGCATAATTGTCGACTGTTCTGCCTCCTTGCTTCAAGTTGGTAAATCTGGTCTGCAGGTCGTACCGAGCCACAGCATCGAAATACTTCGTCTGGAATCTCTCTCTAAACACTGTCCAAGCAATGGGTGCCACTAATGCCATGGCTTGCGCCATCCACCTACTGCGAGCCAAGTCCAACAACTGTAGGCGTACCACCGCCACCTTCTCATTCTCGGGTGTCCTAGCTGCTTCCAGAATCACCTCGATATCCTGAAGCCATGCATCCGCGACAATCGCATCCTCGCTGCCGTCGAAGAAAGGAGGGTTCAATCGCTTGAAGCTATTTGCCGCCTGGTTTCCTGGATGTCTGCCTCAGGTCAAAGCATCTTGAACTGTCTGGTGCAGGGCGTCGCTTCGACGATCCTGGGAAGCTATCAAGGTTCTGATGAGGCCTACTAAGGTACCATCATCTGGCTCTATGGGCTGGATGGGCCAAACTGGTGACTCTCCTCCAGAAGGCATAACTCTGGAGGCTACCCCGGAATGCTGGGCTTGATCTTCGGGTTGCTGCTGATCCACGGGAAGTGCTCTACCTCGTTGATCGGTAGGACCAGGTACAGTACCGCTGAAGAAGACGACACAGGGAACAATAAGGAAAGGACCTGGACAGATCAATGATATAAGCACAAGATCAGGGCAAGAATCCAGGGATTCAGAGGATACGAACAGAGATCAAGGACGAGTACTGATTGAGACATCTATCTGGTAAACCCTCACATATCTTGATTTACAAGACCTGCATGGGCCACCACTTAAACCATGTCACGCCCCAGAACCAGAATACTGGAGAGCGGGGGCAGATATAGCCAGCTACGTATATTGAAACAGAAACCACCTCGATATACTGTCACGGCTGTCTAGATATATGAGGGTTTACTACAAGCCAACAGTCTCTTATGGTCATGAACAAGCCTAATGTCTCAATCACAAGCAAGTAAGTAAGGTCGCAAGATGTATGATCGTTAAATATATATTAATAAGGCGTCCCAAATATTACATATTCAGCTGATCATGAAGCTAGTCGTTACAAAATGTTAGGACTAGCAAGAGTTTAGTCGTACATGATCAACCCTAGGATTTGTTAATCATGTTTACAGCCCGTAGGCAGACAGTAAGTAAAAGTACATCGAGCTAACAGGTGCTCGTCGGCTAAACGCCTCAAAAGAATAGTTTTACAATGAAGTGGGCAAGACAAAAGGAAAACCAACTCTAGGCCCGAGTTTCGTCTAGTGGTCACCATTGGGCTGGAAGCTTGGTAGATCCTCGGGAGCTGCTCCGAAATCTGGCCACACAAAGCCAGCTGGGTCAACCCCAGAAAGAGCAAGTACCACAAGGGGGCCACGAAATAAGAACAAAAGCCAGCAATTAGCACAAGAAAATCTAATATTAAAACTAGAATTTACGAAAACATGTCAGGACGATATACGACGAGATAACCATGGAACTATTCCGATAGCCAGGTTACAACCCGTAAACCAAACAAGGACCTGGATTGTAACCCTTCATCTGAACAGAACTTGGTTTTCCACCATTTATCGGCAAGATAATAATGTAAGAAATCAAGACAGGAAGCAATCTTGTACTGGATCAAGACATGGCTAGACTGGTTATACCTCATTCAATCAATCACGGCCAAGTAGATACTACGGCTTACTACTTTAACTAACTAGGATTATCACAGGCCTAATTACTAACAAGATGCAGTGAGATTATTCCACAGCCACAAGCCCTGCAGACCATCCAGGTTACCCAGGTTGAAAATTAGGGGTTGAATTCTGGTGGGTACGTCGTCCAGGAAATGCATGTACCCTTAAGTGACTTAGAAGGTGCAACACATGACAGTGTGCTGGAAATGTGCCATACTCTACGGCAGGCTACAGATCCCAAGAGCGCCCAGGTAACGGGATTGCCTGTAGCTGTATCATCTCTTCATGACTACTGTATTATTCTACTTATTAACCTTAATCCATTTTGGTAGGTACCCCTGACCGTGGTACTCAGGAGTCCCATCCTAGACATGATGCAAGACAGGACAAGTGGATTTAACAAGCAAGCAAGAAAGAACTACCCACAGTGTCAAGGCAGGTCAAGTTAAGTTAGCCGTCGCAACAGCATTAAGTTATCAAGTCATGCTACAAGTCAGGAGCGTGCTGCCACGGGCCACTATCAAGTTATCAAGTCACAAGGATTAATTACAAGTTATAAGTTAGGTGTGCATCCTACTGGGTCACTAGCAAGGAGATCAGAGAATACCAGGATCATAATCCACAGAAAATCCCGAGAACCGTACTAGCCATAAACAATTACTTGAAAACCGTGTTAGGCCGTGTCGGGTCAAGATAGTCGTGCTGTGTTGAACAGATCTCAGGAAAAACCCAATCCACAAAAGAGAAACCAAGTCGAGAAATAAAACCAATACTCCAAGAGCCAATGGGTTAAGCAAGGGGTCAAGGGGTTGGATGGTGCATGGCCAAAGGCGCAGGGCCATTGGCGTAAGGGGCCGGGTGCATGGGTCACGAGGGTCGGGTACGCAGCAGGCTGCACAAGGGAGAACAGCGCAAAGGGAGACTGCACAAGGGAAGGGCGCACGCACAAGGCATGGCGCGCCGGCGGGCAGCGTATGCGTAAGGGCGCGCGCGTAGGGGGAAGAGTACGCACAAGAGCGCGCACGCAGGGGAGCAGCGTACGCGCAAGGTCACGCACACAGGGGAGCAGCGTACGCGCAAGGGCACGCACGCAGGGGAGCAGCGTACGCGCAAGAGCACGCACGCAGAGGAGCAGCGTACGCGCAAGGGCATGCACGCCGGGGAGCAGCGTACGTGCAAGAGCACGCACGCAGGAGAGCAGCGTACGCGCAAGAGCAGCACGCAGGGGAGCAGCGTACGCACAAGGGCACGCACGCAGGAAAGCAGCGTACGCGTAAGAGCACGCACGCAGGGGAGCAGCGTACGTGCATGAGCACGCACGCAGGGGAGCAGCGTACGCGCAAGAGCGCGACGCAGGGTCTTCTTCTCCATGGCTGAGAAGAGGCTCCAATGGCTCCCAAAACTTCAAAACATCACAACTTGGCCATCCGAACTCCAAATCCGGATTTCCAAAGTTCCATCTAGGATGAAATTGAATTCTCTTCCACATGGAAACGTCAAAATCCATAAAAATCCAACTTAAAATAGATCAAAACCTTGTAAATCCGAAAATAGGGAAAACTTAGATCTAGAACAATGGAGACTCCAAATCATAAAATACCAAGTTCTAATGTTGATCACCATGTCCTAATCTAGCTAATGGACAAATAAAATAGGGTTCTCATGTGGTGGCAAGGTGCACTTGCCTATGGGTTGGTGTTGTGTAGAGGAAGGAGAAGAAGAAAATTAAAGGAGGTTTTTGAGTAGAGAGAAAAAGTTGGTAGAGTTTTAATGATGGTGGAATATGGTGTGTTGAGGGTGGAGCATAGGCTAAGGTGTTCCAATACACATTAAACCAAACCAAACCAACACAATCCAATTAAAACCGAGCCATGTCAAAACCCAAAATACGAGAAATATCGAAATTCCACAAGTTGAGAAAAAAAATAAAAATATATGCCAAAATCCAGATACGAGTATAAATACGAAATACGGGAAATACGAGAAATACGGGTGACACCTGGCTGCTTCTAGAATCACCTCTGTGTTCTGAAGCCATACATCTGCAGTGATAGCGTCTTTACTACCGTCGAAGAAGGGAGGGTTCAAGCGCTTGAAGCTGTTGGCTGCGCTATTACCCTGATGACCTCCTCTGGTCAAGGCATCCGTCAGTGCCTGGTGCAAGGCATCTCCTCGTCGGTCTTGAGAAGCTATCAAGGTCCTGACGAGTCCTACTAAAGTGCCATCATCAGGTTCTACAGGTTGAACTGGCTGAACTGGGGGCTCTTCTCCAATAGGCTCGACTCTGGAGGCTACTCCGGAGTGCTGGGCTTGATCTCCGGGTTGCGACTGGTCTACGAGAGGTGCTCCGCCTTGCTGATCGGTAGGACCACAAACAATGTCGCTGAAGAAGACGACATAGGAAACAATAAGGAAGGACCAGGACAGATCAACGATACAAGCATGTGATCAGGACAAGAATCCAGGGATTCAGAAGATACGAGCAGAGATCAAGGGAGAATACTGATTGAGACATCTATTCGGCAAACCCTCACATATCTTGATTTATAAAACCTGCATGGGCCACCACTTAAACCATGTCACGCCCCAGAACCAGAATACGGGAGAGCGGAAGCAGACATAGCCAGCTACGTATATAAAATGAGATCCATCTCGCTATACGGTCACGGCTGTCTAGATACGTAAGGGTTTATCTACAAGCCAGCAGTCTCTTAAGGTCATGAACAAGCCTATTGTCTCAATCACAAGCAAGTAAGTAAAAGTCACAAGATGTATGATCATTAAATATACAATAGTAAGGCGTCCCAAACATTACATATTCAGTTGATCATGAAGCTAGTCGTTACAAAATGTCAGGACTAGCAAGAGTTTAGTCATACATGATCAACCCTAGGATCTGTTAATCATGTTACAGCCCGTAGGCTGACAGTAAGTAAAGTGCAATCGAGCTAAACAGGTGCTCACCGGCTAAATGCCTTAAAAGAATATTTTTACAATAATGTGGGAGATCAAAAATAAACCCACTCATTGCCAGGGTTCCGTCTAGTGGCCACCATCTGGCTGGAAGGTCGGTAGATCCTCTGGAGCTGCTCCGAAATCTGGCTACACAAAACCAGCTGGGTCAGACCCCAGAAAGAGCAAGTACCACAAAGGAGGCTTCACTTAGGAACTAAAACCAGCAATCGGCACAAGAGTATAAATAAAGTAAGAACTGGAAATAAAGAAAATACATCAGGATGATATACGACGAGATAACCATAGAACTATTCAGATAACCAGGTTACAACCTGTAACTCAAACAAGGACCGGGGTTGTAACCCTTCGTCTGAACAGAACTTGGAATTCTCACCATTTATCGGTAAAATAAATACAAGCATTCTGGTCATGCAGTAATCTAGAACAGGATCAGGACAAGACTAGACTGGTTAGACTCCATCAAATCATTTCACGGCCAAGCAAGAATTACGGCTTGATACTTTAACTAACTAGGGTTATCACAGGACTAGTTACTAGCAAGATGCAGTGAGAATCTTCCCCAGCCATAAGCCCTGCAGACCATCCAGGTTACCCGGGTTGAAAGATTAGGGTTGAATTCAGGTGGGTACATCGTCCAGGAAACGCATGTACCCTTAGGTAGCTTGAAGGGTGCAACACATGACAGTGTGCTGGAAATGTGCCCTACTCGACGGCAGGCTACAGATCCCAAGGCGCGCCCAGGTAACGGGATTGCCTGTAGCTGGAAGATCTCTTTATGACTAATATGTTATTCTAGTTATTAGCCTTAGTCCATTTCAGTAGGTACTCCTGACCGTGGTACTCAGGAGTCCCTGTCCTAGACATGATGTAAGACAGGACTGGTTTATTTGTACAAGTACAATCGCCCACGGTGTCCATGTTATTTATACAGGTCATGTCATGTCAGGGAGCCGTCGCAACAGCTTATCAAGATATATCATGTCAGGTTATCATGTCAAGTATACTTTGTCAGGAGTGCGCCATGACGGGCCACTATCATGTCAAATTATCATGTCAAGTGTGCACCACTACGGGTCACTGTCATGTCATGCTCAATTATCATTTCCAAACATATTAAATGAATTCGTGATTATCAAGTTCATGACAAAAGGATATAAAATGGACGTAAAATACCTAATAAAATATCAATACACAGGGCTATAGGAGAGCCATGCGGCTAAGGCATATGTGGCCAGGGATGATCTCATGCGGCTGGGAAGAGAACAGTCCATGAGGCTGAATAGGGTCAGGCGCATACGGTTGAGGGGAAGCGGAGTATATGCGGCTGGGTTGAGATGAAGGTCCATACGGCTGGCTGGGTTCGACCTTATGCGGCAGTGGGAGACTGCGGTCTATGCGGCTCGCGAGTGCTTAAGTTAATGCGGCTCAGGGTGGACAGAGTCCCATGCAGCAGCGGGGAGCAATGCCTATGCGGCTCAGAATGGGAGAGTACTCATTCGGCTGGAAGAGAATGGATGCATATACGGTTCGAGAAAAAGGGGCCCATGCGGCTGGATGGATGCACTCATGCGGCTGGGTCGAACGGGGTCTTATGCGGCTGGCTATGAGCAGAGCTCTATGCGGCTAGTAAGAGTCTCAGCCTCATGCGGCTAAAGCTAAGTTCCAAGCGGCTAAAGTGACTTATGCGGCAAATATAGCCATGCGGCCAGAAACTTGCCGCATAAGAATTCATGCGGTCAAGTACTGCTCTTCTTCCTCACTTGTCCGAGGAGAAGAGCCATGAAATCCACAGCTTCAAAGCTTCACAATTCCTTCATCCGAGGTCAGAATCCAGACTTCCATAGGTCAAAACAGGGCAGAATGAAATACTCTACCACATGGAACCATCAAAACTTAGAAATAACAAGATTAAATAGATCAAAACCAAAGAATTTTGAAAATAAAGTAAACTTAGATCTACAAGAATCTAGCCATGGAAAGTGGAAATGCCAAGTACTAAAGTAAGTTAAAATACTGTAAGAAAAAGAATGAATCAATAAAATTGGAGTTCCTCCATGAAACAAGTTGCACTTGCCTAGACCTCTCTCTCCCTCTATCTGGTAGGTAAAGAATTAATGGATGAAAGAAGAGAGTAATGAAGAGAGAGAAGGAAGTGGGGTTAATAAATGGCAGTGGTGGTAGGTAGGGGGTTCACCCTTGGTTCATAATGAACCAATAGCAATCCCAAACCGAACCAAGCCAACCCGAACCAAGAATAACCAAGCCATGAAGGAAGAGCTAAGCAAGGAATCATCCAATACAAGGTAAAACACATACACGTATTCCAAGAATACGAAATACGAACACAAATATTACAGAAAGCTGTAATAGAAATATCTACTATAAATAGAGAACTAACATGTGACTAGTAAGTCAGAGTACAACATGGACATGTAAATGGCATGGAATGATTCTGATAAGACACTACGGAATGATTCTGATAAGATATTACTGGTGTATTATTCACATGTCCACTTCTACTACCCCGTACCCCCAATCAATACACAAGGATCCAACCAGGTTATGTTATGATTCCATGCAAGGCCCCCGAAGGGTGGTACATAGATGTCCTATAAATAGGGATTCTAGGAAACCCAATAAATGGGATAAGGATTCAAGGAAGACTCTGTGATCATGAGAGTACATGTCACAAGTGATCAATGAACCAATAAAGCATAGTGATACGCCATGTAAGTAAAATGCACAGAACATGAAGTACCCGATGCTCCTTAAGGATAACATCTCAAGAAGGGATCCATATAGTACCAATTCGTGTGACCAACGTGACAGTAACAAGTAAAGTAATTTAATGCAGGAAATAATTCTAAGCAGGATATGAAATGATCAGAGAATGTACTCGCCTGATAACCTGAACAGCTGATAAGTATAGGGGGTCCAACTGAAGCCACAGAGTCCTATTTAAAGCAACACAGGTTACAAGGTGTTCAAGTTGTAATAAATGAATCTCTACAAGCAATCTATATTATCCTAGGTTCTTCTAAGTCAAAACAACTCTAGGTCGACTTCGGCCAATAATCTAGTCAAACTAGGTCAAGTGTTGACTTACAGTTGACTTTGGGTCAACTGATTAACTCTGGTCAAACAGGGTCAATTCTAGTCTAATTATTAAAGATATAAAGTGTACTTCATTATTCGTACGTCGAAACTTACGACACGCAAATCGAGATGAGATGATCAACGGTAAAGTTGATAATCTTATTATAGTGATCCACGTATCCAACTTGTCAATTTCAGCGATGTGAGATCACTGGAATTGACTGATCTCAGTTTCGTTGTACTAATCCCGAAATATAAACATTATAAGAATTAATTATTAATAAATTATAAAAAGGTTAAACTCCGAGAAATTATCAACAAACATTGTCGGACGATGAAATAAATATCGCCAACGTGTCCAGAATGGTCAAATTAGCTAGAGTAGCCTACCCAACGGTCCAATTGGGACACAAGGGCAAAAAGGTAATTTTGGATCAAAACGGTGTCCGTGTCGGAGCCGTTTTGCACTGAAAAACGTGCAAGAAAACAAGTCTATAAAATATAGCAAATTATATGTCCACGAAACCAGGATAACGATACGAACCCAACGGTATCTCCAGAATTGGATTCCGTTGACCCGATCTCAATTTGGCCCGTTGACCAGAACTTGGAATTCCGATTTGCACGGAAATGCGTGTCGGAGCCAATGTTCACCAAAACCTAGCAAATTATATGTCAACGAGTCCAGAATGACGATACGAACTCAACGGTATATCCGAAATTGGATTTCGATGAGCCGACATCAAAAAGTCCCGTTGACTCGGATTGTGGGGCCCGTTTTGCATCGAAATACGTGTCCGGGCCCACTTTCTCCAAATCTAACAAATTTTATATGAAAACATGCCAGAACGATGCCACAAGTCTAATGGTGGTGTCAGAAATGAAATCTGGAGTCCCGTGTTCAAAAATAGAATTTTACAAGTTAGAAATTACGAATTCGGACGTCCAACTTTGGCGTCGAATTCAACCAATCAAACAAGCTCACAATAAAACGAAACTGGAGGGGTAGCAAGAGGGTTATACCAGCTTCGCACAGGAACTGGTAGCATGCCAAACGGAGCTGCGGTGGAGGAGGTACAAGCTGACGAAGTTGACCCCGTGAAACTGTCCAAAATTAATACAATTTAAACGGTCAACTTGGTGGCCGGTTTTAATGTATCAAACGATAAAATCAACGGACGAAAATTGGCAGGAGTGAAGGTGGATATACCAAGATTGTGATGGAGCAAAGAAATTGCCGATCCAACGGTCGAATTTCTAGAAAAATGTGCACGAAGTCGCTGCGACGGAACGCTATTTCAGCCTCGTTCCCGAGCTCGTCACGACGGGACTTCGTGCAAAACGCTTGAATCGCCTCGACGGCGCGTCCCGAAGGACGGTGGCCGCCAGGGAAGAGTTCGTCGGGGTGGGGCGCACGGCCAGGGGGCCACGACGGCCGTACGGCGGCGCGGCGGCGCACGACGGCGGCCCGCGCGCGCGCACGTGCGTGCCTGTATGCGTGCAGCTGCTGCTGCCATGCGCTGGTGGCGCGCTGGCCGGGCGTGGCAGCTGCGACGGTGGCCGACGAAGCGGCGGCGGGGTAGTCGACTGGGCGTGGAGGTGCGGCCAACATGCGGCTAAGGATGGTGGTGGTTCGGTTTAGTGGTGGGTGATATTGAAGAGGAGGAGGAAGAAGGAGGAGAGGTCGCCGGGGCCACGGCCAGGGGTGGCCGACGGCGAGGCCACGCCGAAGGATGGCTGGGGTCGGGCCAGCCATGGGAGTGGTGGTGGTGTTAAATGTTGCTGCTGTGGTTGGGTTTGAGTGAAAAAAATTAAAAGAAGAGAGAGAAAGAATAATTGTGAGTGAATAGTTAATGAGAGAGAAAGAGAAAAAGAAACTTGGGAGTTAGGGCCGGTTGGGGTGTTGGGAATTTGTGAGAGTGAGTGTATGGGAAAAATGTAGGGTGAGGATTAAATGAGGGAAATCAATGGCTAGGAATTAATTAGCTAAAAATTAGGTCATTCCAATGGATTTAATTCAACAGAAATTTCCAATAATAATTAAAAATAGGTAGAACGAGCAATTAGTATTTTTCAAGGGTAATGAGGCTGAGGATGATGGTGATGGAGAGTAATACGAAGCTTGGGCTGGGTTCGATCAAGCCGGGTTGGATCAAAACCGGACATGGCGAATTAATCGAATAAAAATAGGTGTTGATGATCATGGGTAAATAAGTAGCACATGGAGATTCCAATAAATAGGACACAAGTGTCGGACGGGTAGTAGGCTCAATATAGGCCATGTCCATAATTGGGGCTGACAGATTTTGGTCGACAGGGTACCCACAAATCAAGTTGGAAGATAATTGTGACACCGTAGGGTAAAATAAAATCTGGTCACGTGTCAGGAAAGTTGTGTGAAGCAAATGGAGCACAAAATGGCGTGTCTGAGTGGGACACGAAGGTAATGGACGACGAGCGTCTCGAGTAGATCATGCATGAGAAGTTGGTTTCAAGAAACTGACTGGTCTTGTGCTCCCAAATCAAAAGTCACGGTAACGTGCTAATAATAATCAAGGAAAAGAGTGGGAAAATTAATTAATGATCAAATAGTCTAATTCGACCCGAAGTTCTGCGAAGCAAAAAGAGCACAAGAGAACAAGTTTGAATGGGACACTATACACCATCATGAAGGTAATCATGTCCACTATAAAACTCGTGAAGAAGATTTCCAGAGTTGAACATCCCTAACACTCCAAATATCAAAGGCACGGAAAAGCGTACTTAAGAAAAAATAACAGAATAAATTATTTATCGAAACCAATCAATCATAAAATAAAAAAAAAAATCAACCCGAAATTCAGGGTGCTCACACACGCACACACACACACACACACACACACACACACACACACACACACACACATATATATATATATATATATATGTAGTAGTAGTAAAAAAAATAATAATAATATGCAGTGGTGGTCGGCCCAAGGGAGGGGGAGACCGACCACAGTTGTTAAATGAAGGAAAGAAAAAAAGGAAAAGAAAAGAAAAAGAAAAAAATATATACATGCAACTAATCCCCACATGATGTGGGCGGGTCCCACCCCTACATTGCTTGCTGCGTACAGCAACAATCTAACCAAACAACACTCGAACCCGTAGGGAATTCCTAATTCATAAACCTATTAGTATTAGGTTTTGTAACAATTTGTTATATATGTAACTTTTTCCACAAGCCTCAAAACCCTAAAATTCCAAAACAAAAGTTGAGTCTGATCATACCCTCTTCGCCTACGAATTTGTTTTACCAGCAACGGAGCTTCGTGCGCGACGAACGGAGCATCGAAAATCAGCCCCGCGTCACCCACGGAGCAGTTTTTCCACTCAAGGTATCCTACTTCCCTACGACGTAACTTTTTACTCGTAGCACCGATTTTCGATCCGTAAGATTTTCTAGAAAGTAGACTTGACCCTCTTCGAGATCCTCTAGGTGGATTTCGAAAACAACCCATCGACTTGCTTGAAAAATCGAGACAAAGTTGAAAAAAAATATGTTTTCGGTAATACTAAAAACTGTTTAAGACGACAATTCGTCGACCAATTTTCTTGCTGTGCAGTAAAGTACTCTAGGAACTAATTGAAAACAGTAAAAGATAACATAACCGAGATCACAACGCATCTTCTGGATCGTCGTCTCGATTAATGTGTAAAAAGTAGATTGATGTTAAAGTTGAGGAAAAACCTGTGTTAAATTATATTAATTTTCTGAATTTTGTTCGATATGGCGTACGCCCCGACAAACCTGGCGACGTAGTCGCAAGCTATATGCATCGAAAGGCGTGTATGGACGTTGTCGACGTGTGGGAACTGACGGAACTCAGTTTCGTCGTGTATGCACGACGAAATCAGTCCGTATCCGTCGAGATACCCCCGTATTGCCAAGTTGCAAACTTCGTCCTAACTTTGTGTACAGTCGTCGATTCGAGACGAAACTTGCGCCAACAGGTCCGGATCAAAATTCTGGCCCTGTGTGCCAAGTTTGGTTCGATTCTGAGAAGGTCAAATCGGAATCCCTTTTTGGCGGGCCCGCGACCCACTCAAACGGATAATTTTGTACACGGCTCATCGGAATCCAAAACTAGACATACCGTTGAGTTCCTCTCCTCAAACTGAATTCATAGACATTTAGTTTGACGACTTTAGAGACCATAGACTTCACCACGTATTTTTGTGCAAAGCGGGTCCAACGGCGGACATCGTTTTAACCTAAAATTACGATTTTGCCCCTGTTCCAGAATTAGACTTTTGGTCAGGCATTTTCTAGGTATATATTTTACACCGAGTGCATTTTTGATATTTTTTCAGCGTCCGAAGTTGTTTGGAGATTGTGACGTTTCTTAGCTGACATTGTGATTACCTGGACTTGCCACTTTGCACCATCAGGCAAGATACCTTGCCACCTTACTCTGTAATTATTATATTTCTTATTTTCAGTTGTTATTCTCAGCATTTCTTAGTTCTTGATATTTAAACTGTGCGTCCAAGTCACACTTGGGTGCAAGCGACTCTATCAGTCGTTTTTCTGGCTTTATTTATTTCTCTTGCATTGACTTAGTCTAGTGACCACCCATTGATGTTGAGGTATTGGTATATCTCATACGGCCTTGACATTTGTTGTATCACGTGATGTGAGTCACATGTAGGATACGTATCCGCGTAGTCGGCTGGCCACCGATACATATGGAGTATGCGACGGATAGGGGTAACTGCCAATAGAATTGCATGCTAGAAGACTTGGCGGTTACTAGAGGTCCATGTCTGTCATGGAGATGATTATACTAGAAATTGGGTGGAGAGAACAATACCTGACGTATGAGCTTCGATTGCACTTCCCTTGTAACCCGTAAGCTCTGCTGGAGATACGTATATGTTTAGCCTCTCAGGTTTGCCACTATCGTTCTTAGAACGTCATACGCTTGGTCACTGGTGCCCAAGAGGGGACTATACCGGATCCTATATTCAGCCAGGGCTCATGTGTCGAAGGATTGTATCTCAACTGCATATTCACAGTAGAATGGTCAGGAAATCGATTGCATGTATACCATTTTCTCTTATTATATTATCACAGTTTATATGGCATGGTATTTTCTTGTATCTTGCTATGTCCCTCTGAGGACCTGGTTATCTCTCCAGGATTAGACAATTTTCCACAGGAGTACGGAGCGGCGTTGGAGCTATCCTATATCGATGACGAGGCCGTACTTTTGACTTCTAGTCTATTTCTTATCTGAGATAGTTGTAGACATTATTTTTACATCTCATTTCTTTCTATTTTGTGGAGGTTGGACTCTGATCTAGTGAGACTATTTTCATAGCTGTTTGGAGTGAGCATGTTCATCCGACTATCTTTTGATACTATTATTTATTTATTTGGACTCTATTATCTTCTGTGTTGAGATGTGATGAGATTAGATTATATTATTCTGGCCTATGATTATTTTATTTACAGCTTATGTGCATATATGAGGATTCCATATATTGGAGTATTTTTCGTATATGTGCAGCTGGCATGTTCACGTACTTGGTCCTACGTATTTTGGGACTGGGACGTTACATGTTTTTTGTGGTGGCCCATGCAGGTCAATGTTAATATTGTTGGGTTACATGACTGTGCCCAACAAGCCTGCATATAGGAATAGGAATATCTCATCCAGAACTACTACTACCTCTTGACTTCCAATCTTTTCGAAACTTCCTTGATTATTTGATTTACCTCATATCTAATCCTTCCTAATATCAACTTATCTTCCTCGTGCCATCAGTATGCATTTAAGAATCGGACGTACTTCTGCTTCGGCCCTCACATCGGGTGAAGAGGCTACTCCGGAGGGACAGAATCCTCCCATGACTCCAGCTACACCATACCAGCCAGGACAGTCGCAGCCTACTACGATACCGACGACGGAGTGCCCGGAGATCGCAGCACCCCCAGGCAGCCAGGGCTTTATTCGTGCCAGTGCGTCACCATGGGGAGCACCCATACTTTTCATGCCTAAGAAAGACGGGACAATACGTATGTGCATCGACTACAGAGCGTTGAATGCAGTGACAGTAAAGAACCCTTACCGCGTATAAACGATCTATTTGATCAGCTGAGTGGAGCAAAACTATTATCCAAGATTGACTTACGATCAGGCTATCACCAATTGAAGGTCCGAAAGGAAGACATTGCAAAGACGACTTTTCGATCAAGGTATGGACACTATGAGTTCTTGGTCATGCCTTTCGGTTTGACCAATACACCCGCAGTCTTCATGAATTTGATGAACAAGATCTTTCACCAGTACTTGGACAAATTTGTAGTAGTCTTTATAGATGATATCTTGATTTACTCCAAGAGTCAAGAAGAGCATGAGCAGCATCTACGGATAGTGTTGGGAACGTTGAGGAATGAGCGACTTTTCGCAAAGCTTAGAAAGTTTGATTTCTTTATTAAGGAGGTATTATTTTTTGGTCATGTTGTTACGGGTGATGGTATATCAGTAGACCCAGAGAAGATTACAGCAGTCAAATCATGGCCCGCTCCCACATCAGCTTCGGAGGTGAGAAGTTTCCTCGGACTTGCGGGTTACTACCGACGGTTCGTAGAAGATTTCTCTCGAATAGCGGGGCCTATGACTCGATTAACTTGCAAGGATCAGGAGTTTGTATGGACAGAGAGTGTCAAACCGCTTTTGACGAGTTGAAGAAGCGATTGACCACAGCACCGATCTTGACACTACCATCGGGCCCGGGAGGATTTGTGATCTACAGCGACGCATCCGGGAAAGGATTAGGATGCGTATTGATGCAGCACGGCCGGGTAGTAGCATATGCATCACGACATTTGAGGGTGCACGAAAAGAATTATCCGACCAACGATCTAGAGCTCGCAGCAGTTATCTTTGATTTGAAGCTATGGAGACACTACTTGTACGGCGAGAAAGTTGATATCTACACTTATCATAAGAGCCTCAAGTATGTGTTCACACAGAAAGAGTTGAATATGCGACAGTGACGTTAGTTGGAGTTGATGAAGGATTATGTGATCGAGCTTCATTATCATCCGGGCAAGGCTAATGTCGTGGCAGACGCATTAAGCCGTAAGCCTATGGCACACTTTTTGTCTACGTAGAAGGAATTGATTAGAGACTTGGAGCAGCTTGGTATTGAGGTAGTATTGCCTGGAGCAGATGACGTGTTAGCCAACCTCCAAGTACAATCATCATTGGTAGAGCTCATCAAGGCATGATTGCCCAATGATGCTAGATTTTGATGCTCAGAGAGAGGACTGAAGTAGGAGAGCAGACGGGATTGAGGATCCACCCCGATGGGACATTGCGATGTGGTGATCGCATTTATGTTCCCAATAGAGAGCTACGGCAGGAGCTGATTGTCACGCCCCGACCCGGAATCACCCGAATCATCGTCCTCGCAGGGGGCGTGATGCCGCACGAGCCTGGAGTTGTGCTCGTGCAAGGCAAGATGACAAGTTCTCAAATGGTTATCTTTTGATTCGATATTAACAACGAAAGGAAAACAGAGTATACGAAGCAATTCTCTTTATTGATATCTGAAACTGAGATTATAATGGCTTTCGATAGCCTAACAATATATGCCAGATTGGCTACAACACTCAGGTTCTCTCTTGCCCACAAAGGATTTCACCGTTCCATACATCATGCCTTCTATATCTCGGCCGTATCAATCCAGCTGCGTAGTCCGAGCGTCAATGCGATAGCACGCTTCAATGCGCTTCGGCATTCTAAGCCTTAACACGTTCAAGCAACGCTTCGTCGCGAGCAATCCATTCCCTTCACCCTGTATGAAGCTGGTGGGGGATCAGTACGTTCGTCCTCGTATGTACTGAAGCAAAGATCATCTTTCCAAACTGACATTTTAATCTTTATGTTGAATCATGCAACTTAGCTTATGATCTTGCTATGTTCTCCTTAGGGTCAATTTTATGGCATCTTCGAAAGCGTAAAGCATGTTATCATAGCAGCATGTTATCGAATTGAATAGGCAAGCAAACAAGCAATCTCGTGTTTGATTCGTGGCACGACTTACCAAGTTGACGCACTCGCCCTTGCACCGACGCAAGGTGAATACGCCAAAATCCTTCCCTGTCATGTTATATGTGTATCTCTAAGCAGGATCTCTATGCGGGACGCATATACGCCTACACTTTCAATCCATTGTTCCTTAACTATATGAGGGCCATTGGCGTATCCGTGCCGAAATGGACTAAATGAGTTCCTTTCTTTTTTCTCCTTCTTTTCTCTCTATTTCGTTGGGCTGCTCGGCGTTTCACGGGTTGGGTCACATCCCAACAACCGAAACGTTCCCGCTGCATACCATCATTTGCGGCTTTTCCCATCTTGTTTAAGGATGTGCGCCTACAAAGATTATTCAAATCCCTCCGCGGCCAAAGCGGTTCCGGGGCGCTCCGGCATTTAACCGTTTGGGGGAAACACCCGTGCACGGGCTATTATCCCAATTTAATCTCGAGCCCATTCCAATCGACCATGCAACGCCCTATCATTCAAGTAATCAAATTCAAACAACCAAACATAGTCTTGAGTTCAAGACTCAGACTTATCATCTCGCATCTCTTTCGTTAGCTTTCGGTGTTTTTACATTTCATACTTCGTTTCAATGATTCAATGGCATCGTGCCTCAATTCAATGCTCGTCAACCGAACGACCCGAAGGTCTTGAACACCTTTCCAGGCACCATGTCATATCCGACAGTTCTGCCACATTCATGCCACAACTGTATTCTCTCGCAACGAAGCCATCTTTTATTATCCCGTGCATGTAGGCACGTCTCGACCATATCCCCATGTTCTATAACTTAGCATTCAATGTTCGGGGCTTGCGCGCTAGGGCGCTCGCCTATTGTCTTTCAATGTTCTAGCCGTCTAACTCGTGCAGCAAAGGCATGGTATGGTTCGTGCACTAAGGCACTCGCCGATTACAGTTATCCCATGTTCTTACGGCTTGCGCACCGAGGCGCTCGCCTTAGCGATATCCAATATCCCATAGCGACTCGTACATATTGATGCACGTTTCATTTCAATTGTTCTAACTTAGTGTTCGACTCACACTACAATTTTATCTCCGATCGGCCACGCCCGTGGCGTCGATAGGTTAACTTAGCATACAATGATACATTTGACTTATCGAATGAAGGAGTAAAAAGAAGTCAATCCTCCCACCTTGAGTCGATACGCCTTCGTCATTTCGCCGAGCCGATGCGGCTCGATTTCATAACTTGTTTGCACGGCCACTCTCCTGACTTAGCCATTCGAGCACTTCGTGCTTCATTGAGTTATACGTCCGATTTTCCTTAGCGTGCCCAAGTCTCGGCCCGTCGCAAGGCGACGATTTGATTTTGCGGACCCCTTACTAAATATTGCAAAAGATCGACCTTTAATATTTTCCTGTCAAAGTATAACCTGCACACGAAACCAACTAAAATCAATACTTCAACGATTCGGACTTGCGCCTTGGTCGATTCGATTTCTTAGAATCTTCGAGCCGATTCAACGCACTCATCCTTCGAGGCAACACAGCGCTTCGCATTGATTCAACTCAATGCATTCTTTCGGGACAAGGCAACTCTTCGCATCAACTTAGTTTGATGCATTGCTCGGGACAACTTAACTCTTGTATCGTTTTGCATCGATACATTTCCTTTGCATCAACGCGACTCGTTGAGTCAACGCTTCAGTGTAATGTGCCGTGCGGAGCGGGGCATTACAGAATATACCACTCAAAACAAGGTTCGTCCTCGAACCAAAACCAACACTCTGACTAAGTGTTTTATAGATCGTTTCACGATCTCGTCCCACCAACGTTGTTCAGTTTCACACTATCTCGCAATCTTTCCATTAACATTTCAAGTCTTCCCTGCAGCTCGATTTGAATTTTATATACAACTCGATTTGGATTCATACCTATATTCAAGGCGTCCCAAAGATATATATATTTTGACCAATTCCAGTGGTAGTAAATTGGAACAAAGCTGACGGTAAATTTCAATCCTATGCTTTCCATCTCGTACTCTCGATCGGACTTATCCGTAGCAACTGTTCTCGAAATTTCATCGCATATGCATATTGATACACACGCGATTCATTCAACAAAGTCACTGTACGCGACGCGATTCAAAATCGCATTTTTTATTTCGTATGTTTTATCGGGACTATCAATTCTACGCGTCGTGTCAAGCCCTCGCGCATCCAATCACAACGAGTCTCCGCAATGCCTTGCGTTCGAAGTTGCTACCCAACTATTTTTGAAGTCTTACTTATGCAACTTGTCTCGATACGATTTTTCTTTGTTGACTTGCAAATGCATCAACATTCAGGGCTACGCCCGCTAGGTTACTTATATAGTCCACGTGCTTAGATTTTCTCGACGTAAGTTTAAATTGACATTGCACAAAGGCCACAATCTATCCGACATGAAAGTTTACAGCAAGGCGACAGTGCTCAAGGCAACGATCGCCTTAGCACGAAGGTCTTTACGACGTGTCTTACATTCAATTTCCTAACAAGTAGGAATTCGATAGCCAAATTCCTAACTTATCCATCTCGCAACATCGAATGTAAATTTCGATTCACGCAAGCTCAATTGCAAGGTAAATTCGAATCTAACGACATGACTCGTAAGTCATTCCCTTATCATTCCCTCTCGTGCATAGCACGTTTCTCGCAATCGTCTATTCTTATCGTCAACATGCACCATGTTATATTTGTTATCGGTGCAATCTTATATGCGATATCGCATGGGTCTTCTTACGGTCTGCAGCATTCAATTTGATTTGGCGGTTAAGTCTTCTAGGGTCAGCTGCCCCAAAACTACGCTCGATAACTGTGGATCATCACCGAAGGACAGTATACTACGAACCATGCTATATCTTATTTCGGAGCCAAATCACGTTCCGACGATTCTATACGACTACCCAATTTCGGACAAAACCATTTCTATCAGCGCAACTGATGCTCAATTATCCTCCGAGTCAAGTCATGCACTGCCGTCGATGATTCCGCAATTTATGAAACATCTACTCGCATCAAGTTCGAGTCTATCTTTTTCACGGTCGGCACACGAGATGCTATACGCATCGAGCAATCGTCGATGACTTATAGTCTCGTCTTGATTAATCACAAAATTTACGATCAACCAAGTTCGTTCATTCTCGTATCGTTACTTACAAAATTTTGATAGCGCAAGGCGCACTCCATTTTGTATTCTCACATCGCTTACGTTTTCTTGCGTATCGATCTTGATAGTTCATATCAATTTCGATAGAAATTGGGTCGCCTTCGAATCCGTTTCGACGTCAATTTAACTCGCACCGCATACATCCAAGTTCGCAACAAACTTTTCCATACGTATCTACTCGTTCTCCGATTCGCCGCATCCCACTATACTTTGATCGCGTAACCGAGTTACCGATTATCCAATATCGTGCCCTTGAGTTATACGATCTCGCCCTCTAAGTTTTGTGTGTTTTCAGTCGTACTCAAATAAGTGTCGCCGTAACTTAACCAACTATTTCATAGGCATGGTTTCTCGCGTCAACCAACTTTCTTACCGAAGTCGCACATCGTGCGATTCGATTTACAATTCACATCGCCCAATATTTCTATCGAAATCGTAAGTCGTCGATTTGATTCGCCTTAGCCGAACATTTCTATCGAGATCGCAAGTCGTGCGATTCGATTCGTGTCGTCCAACATTTCTACCGAGATCGCAAGTCGTGCGACTCATTTATAAGTTCAAGTTTTCCCTTCCCGTCGATCCGAGTATTGCCTTCAAAGCATAATCGTTTTGCTAGTCTCGGTCGTCCGACCAACTTATAACTTCTGTCCGACGTATCGTTCATCGATACGAGTCTCGCCTTATCGTCCCAACCGATTTTCGAAGAACACTTGCATCAACGTACCGTTATACAAATTTTCAATCGAGTCTCGGTACTCTTCCGTCCGTTGCGGACAATTCTTCTGCAATTCTCACAACGCGTCGATACAATTCATCGCACAAGGGTATACCATATACCACTCGAAATCGAGTCATTCATCGCCTACGTGGTATGGCATATACCACCCGAAATTTAAGCCATTTCCCTCGCACTATACTTAGTATAGACCAACGATCTCTTCCGACTCACGATTTCTGCAGTGATCGTGCTGGATCACAACCGTAACTTTGATTCTATCAAATCTGACGCAACTCGGTCAATGTTCTCGTTTGCCAACATAAGTTTGGTGTGCAACCGAACGATTCGTTCTATCGATTTACGATTTCAATTCTTTCCTTACGTTGCATCTCGTGCAACGATTTTTCTGGATATGCGTTGCACCACGTGCAACAAATTTTACTTTCGATACGTGTTGCACATCGTGCTACGATTTATTTTCGACACTTTCATTTCACTTTGTACAACGATTCATTTCCAATTTCCTTTGCACTTCGTGCAACGAATAATTTGATATGCATTGTACCACGTGCAATAATTTTTACTTTTCAATACGCGTTGCACATTGTGCAACAATCATTTCCGATATTTACCGTACCTCGTGCAACGAATTACTCTCGACTTTCCAAGTCAATGCACAATCCGTTTAACACATTCGGTATTGGCTTATCACTTCTCACTTTCATTTTAACGCATATTCACCATTACTCGTTGCACTTCGTGCGTCATTTTATTTCTCATTCAACATGTTACATTGCGACAACATCTCAAATCGTATTTCACAATTTGTTGCGCTTGCAGCAACTAACATTTTTACGGCTCGTTTGCATTCAATACAATATACCCCTCGCGACTTTCTTAGCAAACATCTTATAATTTCCAAAACACATGCGACAAAATTATACGATTTGTATTAGACTTATTGTATGGAACATCCAGTGCGGCATCGAGTAGAGTCAAGAGTGATATCAAGTGGTGGTGGGCAACTTTTCGAATTGTAATGAAGCGAGCGTCCAGAGAAAATTGAGCCTAGAGCTCTGTACCAATTTGTCACGCCCCGACCCGGAATCACCCGAATCATCGTCCTCGCAGGGGGCGTGATGCCGCACGAGCCTGGAGTTGCACTCGTGCAAGGCAAGATGACAAATTCTCAAATAGTTATCTTTTGATTCGATATTAATAATGAAATGAAAACAGAGTATATGAAACAATTCTCTTTATTGATATCCGAAACTGAGATTACAATGGCTTTCGATAGCCTAACAAATTATGCCAGATTGGCTACAACAGTCAGGTTCTCTCTTGCCCACAAAGGATTTTACCGTTCCATATATCATGCCTTCTATATCTCGGCCGCATCAATCTAGCTGCGTAGTCCGAGCGTCAATGCGATAGCACGCTTCAATGCGCTTCGGTATTCCAAGCCTTAACACGTTCAAGCAACGCTTCGCTGCGAGCAATCCATTCCCTGCACCCTGCATGAAGCTCGTGGGGGATCAGTACGTTCGTCCTCGCATGTACTGAAGCAAATATCATCTTTCAAACCGACATTTTAATCTTTATGTTGAATCATGCAACTTAGCTTATGATCTTGTTATGTTCTCCTTAGGGTCAATTTCATGGCATCTTCGAAAGCGTAAAGTATGTTATCATAGCAGCATGTTATCGAATTGAATAGACAAGCAAACAAGCAATCTCGTGTTTGATTCGTGGCGTGACTTACCAAGTCGACGCACTCGCCCTTGTACCGACGCAAGGTGAATACGCCGAAATCCTTCCCTGTCATGTTATATGTGCATCTCTAAGCAGGATCTCTATGCGGGACGCATATACGCCTACACTTTCAATCCATCGTTCCTTAACTATATGAGGGCCGTTGGCGTATCCGCGCCGGAATGGACTAAAGGAGTTCCTTTCTTTTCTCTCCTTCTTTTCTCTCTATTTGGTTGGGCTGCTCGGTGTTTCATGGGTTGGGTCACATCCCAAAAATTGAAACGTTCCCGCTGCATACCATTATTTGCGGATTTTCCCATCTTGTTTAAGGATGTGCGCCTACAAAAATTATTCGAATCCCTCCGCGGCCAAAGCGGTTCCGTGGCGCTCCGGCATTTAACCGTTTGGAGGAAATACCCGTGCACGGGCTATTATCACAATTTAATCTCGAGCCCATTCCGATCGACCATGCAACGTCCTATCATTCAAGTAATCAAATTCAAACAACCAAACATAGTCTTGAGTTCGAGACTCAGACTTATCATCTCACATCTCTTTCATTAGCTTTCTGTGTTCTTACATTTCATACTTTGTTTCAATGATTCAATGGCATCGTGCCTCAACTCAATGCTCGTCAACCGAACGACCCGAAGGTCTTGAACACCTTTCGAGGCACCATGTCATATCCGACAGTTCTGCCACATTCATGCCACAACTGTATTCTCTCGCAACGAAGCCATCTTTTATTATCCCGTGCACGTAGGCACGCCTCGACCATATCCTCATGTTCTATAACTTAGCATTCAATGTTCGGGGCTTGCGCGCTAGGGCGCTCGCCTATTGTCTTTCAATGTTCTAGCCGTCTAACTCGTGCAGCAAAGGCACGGTATGGTTCATGCACTAAGACACTCGCCGATTACAGTTATCCCATGTTCTTACGGCTTGCGCACCGAGGCGCTCGCCTTAGCGATATCCAATGTCCCATAGCGACTCGTGCATAATGATGCACGTTTCATTTCAATTGTTCTAACTTAGTGTTCGACTCACACTACGATTTTATCTCCGATCGGCCACGCCCGTGGCGTCGATAGGTTAACTTAGCATACAATGATACATTTGACTTATCGAATGAAGGAGTAAAAAGAAGTCAATCCTCCCACCTTGAGTCGATACGCCTTCGTCATTTCGCCGAGCCGATGCGGCTCGATTTTATAACTTGTTTGCACGGCCACTCTCCTGACTTAGCCATTCGAGCACTTCGTGCCTCATTGAGTTATACGTCCGATTTGCCTTAGCGTGCCCAAGTCTCGGCCCGTCGTATGGCGACGAGTTGATTTCGCGGACCCCTTACTAAATATTGCAAAAGATCGACCTCTAATATTTTTCTGTCAAAGTATAACCTGCACACGAAACCAACTAAAATCAATACTTCAACGATTCGGACTTGCGCCTTGGTCGATTCGATTTCTTAGAATCTTCCAGCCGATTCAACGCACTCATCCTTCGGGGCAACGCAGCGCTTCGCATCGATTCAACTCGATACATTCTTTCGGGACAAGGCAACTCTTCGCATCAACTTAGTTTGATGCATTGCTCGGGACAACTTAACTCTCGTATCGTTTTGCATCGATACATTTCCTTTACGTCAACGCGACTCGTTGAGTCAATGCTTCAGCGTAATGCGCCGTGCGGAGCGGGGCATTACACTGATGGCAGAGGCTCACAATTCGACTTACTCTATTCATCCCGGAGGAACCGAGATGTACCGCGACTTACGACAGTATTGGTGGCACAGAATGAAGCGAGAGATAGCTCGTTTCGTTGCCAAGTGCTTGGTATGTCAACAAGTGAATGCGGAGCACCAGAGGACGGCGGGATTATTGCAGCCGCTACCCATTCCCGAGTGGAAGTGGGAGCACATCACTATGGATTTCGTCACGAATTTTCCTCGAAGTCCTAGGGGACGTGACGCAGTGTGGGTGATTGTGGATAGACTCACCAAGTCAGCCCATTTCTTACCTTTTAGAGTGGACCAGTAGACAGAGGTATTGGCAGAGATGTATATGGAGCACATTGTGAGATTGCACGGTGTGCCTGTTAGTATTGTGTCAGACCGCGACTCGAGATTTATCTTGAATTTTTGGAGGAGTATGCAAGAGAGTTTGGGCACCCGATTGAAGTTTAGCACGGCATACCATCCTCAGACAGACGGCCAGCCGGAGCGTACCATTCAGACGCTAGAGGATATGTTTAGAGCGTACATGCTTGATTTTGGCGGTTCATGGGAGGACCATCTTCATCTTGTTGAGTTTTTCTACAACAATAGCTATCAAGCGAGCATTCAGATGGCTCCGTTTGAGGCGTTGTATGGTAGGAAGTGCCGATCTCCTGTTTGTTGGAGCGGCATAGGAGAGCAACAGCTACTGGGTCCCGAGTTGGTCTTGAGCACAGTGGAGACAGTGAAGAAAATTTATGGCCACCTGCGAGCAGCGGATGATCGTCAGAAGCAGTCGACAGATAATCATCGTTGACCTTTGGAGTTCAAAGAGGGCGACCATGTGTTCTCGAAGATATCCCCCACTCGAGGCACGATTCGATTCGGAAGACGTGGCAAGTTGAGTCCAAGGTACATCGGACCCTTCGATGTCTTGGAACGTGTTGGAGAGGTTGCCTATAGATTGGCTTTGCCACCGTCGTTGGAGGAAGTGCACGACATATTCCATGTATCTCAACTGAGGAGGTACGTGACGGACAACAATCATGTGCTTGATCACTCCGAGATCACGGTTGGACCGAGTTTGCCATACGAAGAGCAACCAGTAGGCATTCTGATCGCCGAGTGAAGGTGTTGCGGAATCAATCTATCCTATTGGTTCGCGTGGCATGGAAACATCACTCGCCAGGGGAGTCTACTTGGGAGCGCGAGGACGACATCCGAAATCGCTACCCGCATTTGTTCGAAGATGAAGGTATGTCTTGCAGTTAAGCTTTTAAATTACTATCAGTTTTCTTGCATTATATTTGATCCTCCGACATTAGTTTAATTTCGAGGATGAAATTTTCTTTAAGTTGGGTAGGATGTAAACCCCCAATATTTTCCAATTATTTTAGTGTTTTAAAAATTAATTTTTATTATATTATTTAGCATTAAAGGGGTAGTTGGCATATATGTATGTATTTATAGATATATATATTATATATATAATATGTATGATTGTGTGCTTGATATTTGAAGTGCTACTAAATATAGTCTACAATTATTATAAGAGATTTTTGTTACTTAGTTACAATTTATAGAAATTTTTATGTGTTTATATACATTTTTTTATATGTTTATATATATATATATATATATATATATATATATATATATATATATATATATATATATATATATATATATATATATATGTAGTAGTAGTAAAAAAAAATATACAGTGGTGGTCGGCCCAAGGGAAGGGGGGGGACCGACTACAGTTGTTAAAGGAAGAAAAGGAAAAAAAGAAAAGAAAAAAAAAGAAAAAAAATATGCATGCAACTAATCCCCACATGATGTGGACGGGTCCCACCCCTACATTGCTTGCTGCGTACAGCAGCAAGCTAACCAAACAACACCCGAACCCATGGGGAATTCCTAATTCATAAACCCATTAGTATTAGGTTTTGTAACAACTTGTTATATATGTAACTTTTTCCACAAGCCTCAAAACCCTAAACTTCCAAAACAAAAGTTGAGGCTGATCATACCCTCTTCGCCTACGAATTCGTTTCACCAGCGACGGAGCTTTGTGCGCGACAAACGGAGCATCGGAAGTCAGTCCTGCGTCACCCACGCAGCAGTTTTCCCACTCAATGTACCCTACTTCCCTACGACGTAACTTTTTACTCGTAGCACCAATTTTCGATCCGTAAGATTTTTTGGAAAGTAGACTTAACCCTCTTCGAGATCCTCTAGGTGGATTTTGAAAAAATCCATTGGTTTGCTCAAAAAATTGAGACGAAGTTGAAGAAAAATATGTTTTCTGTAATACTAAAAACTGTTTAAGACGACAACTCGTCGGCCAATTTTCTTGCCGTGCAGTAAAGTACTGTAGGAACTAATTGAAAACAGTAAAAGACAACATAACTGAGATCGTAACACATCTTTTGGATCGTCGTTTCGATTAACGTGTAAAAACTAGATTGATGTTGAAGTTGAAGAAAAACCTGTGTTAAATTATACTAATTTTATGAATTTTGTCCGATATGGCGTGCGCCCCGACAAATTGGGCAACGTGGTCGCACACTATACGTATCGAAAGGCGCGTATGGACGTTGCCGACATTTGGGAACTGACGGAACTCAGTTTCGTCGTGTGCGCGCGACGAAATCAGTCCGTATCCGTCGAGAGACCCCCGTATCGCCAAGTTGCAAACTTTGTCCTAACTTCGTGTACAGTCGTTGGTTTGAGACGAAACTTGCGCCAACAGGTCCGGATCGAAATTTTGGTCCTGTGTGCCAAGTTTGGTTCGATTCTGAGAAGGTCGAATCGGAATCCCTTTTTGGTGGGCCTGCGACCTACTCAAACGGGCGATTTTGTACACGGCTCATCAGAATCTAAAACTAGACATACCATTGAGTTCTGCTCCTCAAACTGAATCCGTAGACATGAAGTTTGACGACTTTAGAGACCAAAGACTTTGGCACACATTTCGGTGCAAAGCAGGTCCAACGGCGGATATCGTTTTGACCCGAAATTATAATTTTGCCCTTGTTCTAGAATTCGACTTTTGGACAGGCATTTCCTAGGTATATCTTTTACACCGAGTGCATTTTTTATGTTTGTTTCAGCGTCCGGAGTTGTTTGGAGATTGTGACGTTTCTTAGCTGACATTGTGATTACCTGGACTTGCCACTTTGCACTATCTGGCAAGATACCTTGCCACCTTACTCTGTGATTATTATATTTCTTATTTTCAGTTGTTATTCTCAGCATTTCTTAGTTCTTGATATTTAAACTGTGCGTCCAAGTCACACTTGGGTGCAAGCGACTCTATCGGTCGTTTTTCTCGCTTTATTTATTTCTCTTGCATTGACTTAGTCTAGTGACCACCTATTGATGTTGAGGTATTGGTATATCTCATACGGCCTTGACACTTGTTGTATCACGTGATGTGAGTCACATGTAGGACACGTATCCGCGTAGTCGGCTGGCCACCGATACGTATGGAGCGTACGACGGATAGAGGTAACTGCTAATAGAATTGCATGCTAGAAGACTTGGCGGTTACTAGAGGTACATGTCTGTCATGGAGATGATGATACTAGGCATTGGGTGGGGAAAACAATACCTGATATATGAGCTTCGATTGCACTTCCCTTGTAACCCAGAAGCTCCGCTGGAGATACGGGTATGTTTAGCCTCTCAGGTTTGCCACTGTCGTTCTTGGAACGTCATACTCTTGGTTACTGGTGCCCAAGAGGGGACTATACCGGATCCTATATTCAGCCAGGGCTCATGCGTCGAAGGATTGTATCTCAATTGCATATTCACAATAGAATGGTCATGAAACCGATTGCATGCATACTTTTTTCTTTTATTATATTATCACAGTTTATATGGCATTGTGTTTTCTTGTATCTTGCTACGTCCCTCTGAGGACCTGGTTATCTCTCCAGGGTTAGACGATTTTCCATAGGAGTACGGAGCGGCATTAGAGCTATCCTACATCGATGGCGAGGCAGTACCTTTTGACTTCTAGTCTATTTCTTATCTGAGACAGTTGTAGATATTATTTTTACATCTCATTTCTTTCTATTTTGTGGAGGTTGGACTCTGATCTAGTGAGACTATTTTCATAGCTGTTTGGAGTGAGCATGTTCACCCGGCTATCTTTTGATACTCTTATTTATTTATTTGGACTCTATTATCTTCTGTGTTAAGCTGTGATGAGATTAGATTATATTATTCTGGCCTGTGATTATTTTATTTACAGCTTATTTGCATATATGAGGATTCTACATATTGGAGTATTTTTCATATATGTGCAGCTGGCATGTTCATGTACTTGGTCCTACGTATTTTGGGACTAGGGCGTTACAGTTACCTTCCAACAAATTTTACACACAAGACATAGACGACTCCACCTTTATGTAGACATATTATGTCCCACTCAAACACCTCTTCTTGTACTCTATTTTAGGATACAACCTTCAGGTCAAAAAGGACTAGCTATAAACCTTACCATAATACCGATATACTTTCCGATTATAATTAGAGACTCAACCTCGACTCAATTCCTTCGACCCAATATATGGTTGTGATACTCGAAGCCCACTACGCACATATCACTAGTGTGCCACTCAATTGTGTCTTCTCGTGAAAGTTACGGAAGACGCATCTTCAAGGCTTACAGAACCTATTTAACCAATCTGACTGCCCATCTAGCTCAACCACTTGGGTGGAAACCTATTATAGGTTACTCTAACCTAGTAGAAATAATTTTATCATTGAAATCTTGTCCAGTCAATATAGATTGAAATCCAAGGTTCATTAACCAACGATTGATATCCAATTAGGGAACCCATTAAGACCCAGTAAAATCCATCCATGCATACCATCATATTTGGACTATAAAACTGAACTATTTGAAATAGGTCCCTATACCTATTATGTAGTCTCCCCCACTTAGAATGTGAAGTCATTTATAACCATTATTTTATCTACCTGGAATTCGTGATACGATCTTGTATTGTATTTATATCCCTTGCTCGTGTGTTTAAAGAACCACGGAAAAAACCACAATCTTGATTTCTTAAATTCCGTTCTATTTTGGAACCTTGCTTAGATTAATTTCGAGAACAGAACTTCTGTATTGCACGGATTGCAAGCCCCTCTAAGAAACGAAGTGTTCGTCGACTTAGCAAGTGACTAGACTAGAGTAGCCCAATCTAGCAAATAAGTTAATGGTTTATGAACTTTCTTTCTAGCTGCATCATTGGATACCCTCTACTGCTCTTGAAGACTTCATATTTGCTCTCAATTATTCTTCCTTATCTTCCTGTCCTTCCTATTGCAGAGCGACGAATGGTCATGCTTATTAGAATTTACCAATATTTTCTAGCTACTTGTGTAAATTTGTTTCTTGTTAAAATTTTGGGTTGTTTGATATATAGGAGAGGATTATAGATGCCATATGTGTCACGCCCCAGAACCAGAATACTGGAGAGCAGGGGCAGACATAGCCAGCTACGTATATGAAATGGGATCCATCTCGCTATACGGTCACAGCTGTCTAGATACATGAGGGTTTATCTACAAGCCAACAGTCTCTTAAGGTCATGAACAAGCCTAGTATCTCAATCACAAGCAAGTAAGTAAAAGGTTACAAGAAGTATGATCATTAAATATATAATAGTAAGGCATCCCAAACATTACATATTCAGCTGATCATGAAGCTACTCGTTACAAAATATTAGGACTAGCAAGAGTTTAGTCATACATGATCAACCCTAGGATCTGTCAATCATGTTACAGCCCGTAGGCAGACAGTAAGTAAAGTGCAATCGAGCTAAACAGGTGCTCGTCGGCTAAACGCCTCAAAAGAATATTTTTACAATACAGTGGGAGATCAAAAATAAACCCACTCGTAGCCAGGGTTCCGTCTAGTGGCCACCATCTGGCTGGAAGGTCGGTAGATCCTCTGGAGCTGCTCCAAAATCTGGCCATACAAAACCAGCTGGGTCAGACCCCAGAAAGAGCAAGTGCCACAAAGGAAGCTTCACTTAGGAACTAAAACCAGCAATTAGCACAATAAAATTAATAATAAAGACAGGAATTAAGAAAAAGCATAACAGGTGATATACGATGAGATAACCATGAAACTATTCAGATAACCAGGTTACAACCCGTAAACCAAACAAGGACCGGGGTTGTAACCTTTCGTCTGAACAGAACTTGGAATTCTCACCATTTATCGGTAAAATAAATACAGGCATTCTGGTCATACAGTAATCAGGATCAGGGCAAGACTAAACTGGTTAGACTCCATCCAATCATTCCACGGCCAAGCAAGAATTACGGCTTGATACTTTAACTAACTAGGGTTGTCACAAGCCTAATTACTAACAAGATGCAGTGAGATTATTCCACAGCCACAAGCCCTGCAGACTATCCAGGTTACCCGGGTTAAAAGAATTAGAGTTGAATTCAGGTGGGTACACCGTCCAGGAAATGAGTGTACCCTTAGGTAGCTTGAAGGGTGCAACACATGACAGTGTGCAGGAAATGTGCCCTACTCGACGGCAGGCTACAGATCCTAAGGCGTGCCGAGGTAACGGGATTGCCTGTAGCTGGAAAATCTCGTCATGACTAATGTATTAATCTAATTATTAGCCTTAGTCCATTTTAGTAGGTACTCCTGACTGTGGTACTCGGGAGTCCCTGTCCTAGACATGATGCAAGACAGGACTGAATTATTTGTACACGCACAATCGCCTACGGTGTCCAGATTAATTAGACAGGTCATGTCATGTCAGGTAGCCATCGCAACAGCTATTCGAGATAATCATGTCAGGTGTACTTATCAGGAGTGTGCCACGACGGGCCACTATCATGTCATGTTAGTCATGTCAGGAGTGCACCACTACGGGTCACTGTCAGGTCATGCTCAATTATCAATTCCAAACATATCAAATGAATTCATGATTTTCAAGTTCAGGACAAAAGGCGTAAGGATATAAAATGGACGTTAAATATCTAATAAAATATCAATATATAGGGCTATAGAAGAGCCATGCGGCTAAGGCACATGCGGCCAGGATGGATCTCATGCGGCCGGGGAAAGGAGTCGGGTTCATGCGGCTGAATTGATATGGGTTCATGCAGCTCAAAATCCGAGTTCATGCGGCTCGGATAAATCGGTCTCAAGGCAGCGCGGGCGTGCGGCGCATGCGGCTGCAGGAGCTTATGCGGTCAGGAAGGGGGAATCTCATGCGGCTGGGGAGCACAGGGAGCCTGCGGCTAAGAGTAATGGGGAGAAGTCTATGCGGCTCAAATGGTCCTTGCATATGCGGGTGATCGGTTGAGGGTCCCTGCGGCTCATGGTAGAGGGGCCTCATGCGGCCCGAAACAGTGGGCGTATATGCGGCCGAACATAGAGGGATTATGCGGCTCGCGGAGAGCGGGAACATGCGGCTGCATTGGTCTCAGCCTCATGCGGCTGGGGCTAAGTTCATGCAACTAGAAGTGCAAAGGGTCTCATGCGGCTCAAATATGCATGCGGCTAGTTAGGAGTACAAGTTCATGCGGCCAGGAAGGCAAGGGCGCATATGCGGCTAAGAGGGGAAAAGTTCACGCGGCTAAAAGAACACTTGCCGCATGAAATGTTCATGCGGTCAAGTCAAGTACTGTTCTTCTTCTCCAAATTCTGAGAAGAAGAACGTCATGAGAGCCAAGTTTCCAAGCTCCATAACTCCATCATCCGAAGCCCAAATCCGAACTTCCATAGGTCAAAATGGGGTAGAACGAGATTCTCTACAACATAGAATGCTCAAAACTCAGAAATAATAGAATTAAGTAGATCAAAACCCACGAAATTCGAAAATAAAGTAAACTTAGATCTAGAAGAATCTAGCCATGGAAAGTAAAAAATGCCAAGTATTAAAGTAAGTTAAAATGCTGTAAGGAAGAGAATGAAGTAATAAAATTAGAGTTCCTCTATGAAGCAAGTTGCACTTGCCTAGACCTCTCTCTCCCTCTCTCTGGTAGGTGAAGAATTAATGGAAGAAGAAAAAGAGATTAATGAAGAGAGAGAAAGAGAGTGGGTTAATAAATGGTAGTGGTGGTGGTAGGTAGGGGGTTCACCCTTTGGTTCATGAT
>JANAVB010016400.1:6013131-6058131 GCA_029216955.1 Iris pallida | reverse complement strand
GAAAGAGTTTGGCGAGCAAAGCGAAGACGATCAAAGTGCAATCATCCTTGAAAAAGTAGAGATGATCATGGCCACGACTAGAGCACTTGCGAAAGACAAGAGCACACACCTGGCGAGATAACCATGTCCTCAGAGGGACGTAACAAGATACATAAAGAACATGCCATATGAACTGAGTATAAATGCACCATAAAATAAAGATAAAGTAAGTGTCCAAATCATAACACGGCTCAATATCCCATCATCGAAACAGTAGGCTATCCCGACAACCAAACAAGGACAAGGGGTAACATACTACTTCGCGATGTGACATTTTTCTATGCCATGATTGAAACATAAAATTTGCTAAGGTCTCCTAACCTTTCTAGTAGGCAATTAGAAGACATCTCGACGTATGGGCAGGTGAAGGCTGACTCCCACAGGACAAGGTAACAACTCTCAACACGCATACGTCAAGTACCAATACTATCAGCCGGCATAACTCGAGGCTAGCGGCCCACGTGACCCATCAGTCCATATAGCTCGAGGCTAGTGACCACCGTGACATGACTAACGTAGTACGCAGTTACTACGACTTTTGGATTTGGGTAACCCATACATTTAATTTTTTTCTCCCTCCCAAGGTCACTAACAGAAGGTAGTTCGCTAAGACTAGGTCCATATGCAAACAAAAAGGCAAGAAAAAAAAATAACTGAAAGCAAAATAAAGTGAACTAAAAATAGCAAGTAATGGATCCATCTGAAAACAGATAATAAATGTGCAGTAAATAAATAAATAAAGATGCATCTAATTATAAACAGTAAACAAGGCAAGGTATCTTGCCTGGTATGTCGCCTGGCGTGGTACGGTGATCCGACAAGTCCCGAATGTCCAATAGCCGAGGTCCATATGTATGGTTCCGAGATATACGAGAAATAGAACCGCATGATCAGACATGATTAATAATGATAATCGAGGAGAATTCGTGAGAATAAATATATATCTAGTTAGAAAATATTTTTATAAGTTTACGTAAATACCTTATATACAATTTGGAAAAATATACCTTTTTATAAGTAGATTATATGTTTTAGGAAAAGTACCTTAAATATAAAATTTTCATCTTTTTTTTAGGCTAACTAACTGTTGTAAAAATAGAATTTTCAAGTAGGAGAATTATCCTTTGTTAGTAAAAGAAATTAGTTTTTAGATAAATATTTAACAAGTACAAATCATCAACCTTTTTTTATAGAAAAAATATCAATGGTTTGTCAAAAATAAATTTATAGGTACAAAACTATTTACAAAAGTATAACATTATTATTAGGCTTCTAAACTCCATTACCCAAAAACTATATTTTGATCATAGGTCAAATTTTGAAATTTATTTATGTATAATTATTTAAACAATGAATCTACAATAATATACATATATTCCATTGTACCTACTGTACTTAAACTTATGTACTATCAGGAACTTAATATTAATACTACTACTACTACTACTAATAATAATAATAATAATAATAATAATAATAATAATAATAACAGCAGTGTTCATTTAATAAATGGGAAGGAGAGAGAGAGATGACAAAAACATAACCCAAAAGAAGGAACTGTTCAGCAAAAGAAGGGGAGGATGGGAAAGCGGAGCTCACCCGGACTTTCGACGGAAGAACACCGGGAAGGCGATCGGCAGGGGGTCTCTCGGCGCGACGAGGAGGGGCTGAAGCGGCGGAGCGGATCTAGACCAGGGCGACGCTGACCGTAGAGGGAGGCGCTCGGGAACACCATGCGGCGGCGGGACACGGTGCTGTTCCTCCGCGATGGGGCTTCAGCGGCTGGTGTGGCACAGCGCACGGCTCGGCGGCGTAATCACTCAGATCTAGGGGGCGGCTCGTCGGAGGCGTAGGTGGCGGACAATGGTGGAGGGAGGCGGCGGAGAAAGCTGGGGTTCCGGTCGGTGCACACACCATGGTGAAGGTGTCGGCAGGTATGACAGAGTGTGGCACGGTAGCTCTGGGTGCCGGCGGTGGGGAAGCCCCACGGTGGCAAACTCGTTCGCCGGAGGGCGGCCACGTTGGCACGGGGTCGGCAACCACTTGGCCAGGTACGGTGCACCGGCGGTGACACAGCTGTGCGGGGAGGCTCAAGAGAGGGTGAAAGCTTGGGGGGGTCGCCGACGGAAGACGCGGCGGCACACGAAGTTGCGGCGACAGGCGCGGCGACGGAGGAGGAGCGGTGGTTCAAGGTTTGGGTTTCCCCTTTCCTTCTTCTTATGGTATTCTTGTGGGTTTTTGGTGTGGCGATGATTTGGCTAGGGTAGAGTTCGGGGATTTGGCCGGAGACGGCCGGGCGTGTGGAGTCGGGCTCGCCGGAGTTGGGTTGTTGCCTTTGGTGGCGACGACAGGGAAACGATAGGGAGGAGGCGAGATGATGACGGCGGTGTCGGGTGGTCAGAAAGAGTGGCAGGCTGGGGAAAACGGGTCTGGTGATGGTGGTGGTAGCCTGGATGGAGGTTGGGAGCAGGCGGAGTGGCGGGAAGGTATGGAGGTGGGTCGGACTCCGTAGGTGCGGGTGGTGAGAGACGGAGGTGGAGATAGAGTTGCTGGCTTGGTGATGGTTCGGATTAGGGTTAAGGTCGGGTCGTGATGATTGCGTGTCCTGCGTGACACGAATAATGAAGGGAGATGGTGTCCGGTGTGTCGGACACGGGTGATAATATTGTATATGTAAATATATATATATAGTGAATGGAAATGGCGACACAGAAACGATGCACAACATCCTTGTGGAGAGAATTTTTGTGGCATAATTGGTGGATGAGTACCTCTCCTTATATAGGAGGTGGAAATTTCCAGTTGGATAACGATTAGGATTTATTTAAACCTAATTAGAGAATTCAATTTAAATCAATAAAAACAAATCTAAATTCAAATTCAATTCCAATTTAAATCTAGATAATCTAAACTCAATTTAAATATAAATTCTATTTTTAAACTATTTAAATTAAATCCATAACATCAAATCGAGATTTAAAATGGCCACAATAATTTCCAAAATACTAATAATAATAATTTTGAAAATAATAAATATTAGAAGTTTAGGGGTTTTACTTCCTACCCAACTTATAAGAACTTCGTCCTCAAAATTTAGTAATAGGTAGGGTATAAGGGTTTAACGATAAGAAAGTACGAACAATTCATTTGGCGAGGCAAGAAAACAGTGTTTAACATAAATGTGCTTATTAGAAAGTCATGAATTCGTTAAATAGGAAAATAATTCACGAATAAGGTGATGGACGAGGGTCGCTAGTTAAGACAATCATGATAACACGATTCAAAAAATAATAAGACATTGGGTGGATCAAGGAGAATAACTTAGGGACTTGGGAGGTGTGGTTCCTTGAGAAAATATGGTCGTCTGGGTTTAGGTTTGATTAAGAAAATGATTTGATTCATTCTTAAGTCTCAAGAATGATTAGAATGTCATGATAATGAATCTAGTGTCACGAGGAGGACGGTTAGCTCAAGATGGGGTTACAATCACATCGGTTGGTAACTGGCTAACGATCTTGGCAATACACAGTGGACAACTAAGAGAATATCAAGTACGGGTGTTTGTCTTTCTAAAACAGGTGAAGGACAAAAATAAAGAGTTCGAAGAAGACATTATCGAATTCGAATGAGGGGTTCAAAGACGACTGAATAAGTTCCAAAAAGAATTGCCAAGGCAGTCACGGGTGAGACTCTAGGGCCAAGTTTAACTATGTCTCCATCCACGTTGAACAATATACAAAAGCGAACCAAGTGCACTATGGTTGATCAGACCATAATACGTCGGTTCTGATTAGACAATGTATTAGAGGGTGCCCACAATAAACATATGTCACGAACAAGCTCGATAAAGAGTAAGCTTGCAAAACTAGACTATAATAGCAACATAAGATGGTCAAAATATAAGCAGTGGATGATGAAGGAAATTAAATAGTCCAAGGGCTTTTAAAATTGAGTCTTGCCCGAAGTTCGGTCCTATGCAGTGACTCTAGAGTTCCTTATCTATGACTTGGTTGGTTAAATGGGTTAGAGTCCTGCAAATTCTACAATCTAAGTAAGCTTATCCATATGGGTCACAAGGGCAAGGGCTTGTTAGGTTGTGAGGTACTCTACCCAACTTACAAGTGTTAAACTAGTGGTGTGATGGGACAATAGGTAAGGCACAAAGTTAAGCATTTAAGGATTCAAGTAGAACACAATCATATATCGGTTGAAAGATTTGAGTCAATGTTGGACCCTAATTGGAGGCGAAAAGTATTTTGGTATCATAGTAAGGGTTATAGTTTAGTCTTTATGACCTGAAAGTCGTATCATAAAAATAAAGTACAAGAATACGGGTTTTAGTGGCACGTAATATACCTACATGAAGGTGGGCTCGTCTAGGTCTTGTATATAGAATTTGTTGGAAGAAAAAGTCTATTATTGTGCTCCAAATATCAAAGTCTCGATAGGAAACGCCAAATGATCAAAATAGAAAGTGGGTTTTCATAAGGTACTAATTAATGCACAAAAATAAAAAGGTTAAAGCACGAAATAAAGATAATTAGAAAATCTCGTAGATCAAGTTAAAATAAGTTAGGGACACAGTTTCTAGAGAGAAAATAGTCTCATGGATAAGGGTATGGTCAAGGGAATGATTCTAATCATTTCTAAGTTTCAAATAATTAGATGGTCACGATAAAAGATCTAGATTTGAGGGAAGGTCGAGTGGGTCAAAATAAAGATATGGTTATACAGTTTGGTCGATGACTAACTATACTTGTGTATATGTCATATCATAATCATAGGTGGTATGGCAACCTATTGTGGAATACTTGTATCTCATTAGGGCGACCTTGCTTGTTTCTTGGTCCTTCACCAATATATGATCTAATCTAAAAAATTTAAGTTCCTCAAAAGTTTCTCAATAAAATTCTCAAGATACTCCACCAAAATTTCTAATTATCTTAGGCTACCAAGTTTAATCAAAATTTAAATCTCTAATCAATCTTGAAATAGTCCTTGCAAATTGAACATTTTTTTCCACCAAAATTTAAATATCCACAATCAAGGCTTTAAACTCAAGATCTAAATAACTTTATAAATCATAGATCATATGACAAAATTTAAAATTTAAAATTTTCCTTTAAAGTCGATTTCATATCTTCCAAAATATTTTAAACAATTTTTTTTACCATCATCTCTCCAACTCAAATTAAATAACTTATAAATCGTACGACTCAATTTAAAACCTCAAGCTCTCTAATAAACCGTAAATCATAAACACTCCACATTCTCTAGTCGTTTATAAAATCATAACTTATAATTAAAACTCTTTAATAAATTTCGAGATAAACTTTAACATATTACAATCCAAACTTGAACTTAACCGTAAATCATGTGTAACAATTTAAAGATGTTCCTCAAATCGGTTTCATATCCCAATAAATCATAAATTATTTCACAATTTCCAAAAATCATAAATCATAAATTTGTTTTCTCGATCTAGCTATCCTATTGTGTATACCACCTTGTAATATTAAAATAAAATTCCAACTATTCCTTGAAGGCGGTAATATGCTAATACCCAACTTGGAATGAACTAATCCTTAAAATCATACTTCTAGGAAAATAAATGCCTTAATAACTCAAATAAAATCTCAATGCATATTAATTGTCAATGTAACCTTCCTAGCTATGTGTTTGACCTATGAGCATATAATAGTGTAGTCATCTTCCTAACTGTCACTAAGCACGAAAGATAATAATTTACGATAGAAAGAGTTCAAGCAGGGTGCAACTCAAGGATGGTAACGAGAGTTCAAAACTTGAAACAAGGAAGGAGGTCAAGCTTGTGGATGAGATTCCTAGACACTAATCCTATATTACAGGCTCATATCGGTACAATTACATAACCGAAGTGACAAACGTGACCTGCATGGGCCACCACAAAAATATGTAACGCCCCAGTCCGAAAATACTTAGGACTAGGCACGTATTCATGCCAGTTGTATACATACGAAGTACATGGCCGTCATATGTATACATAAGCTATAAAATGTAATAACCAAGGCACTAAATCTCATCCACAAAGATAAATAATGACATAAAAGCAACTTTGAATTTGTCATGTATACAATCGTTGGGAGAAGACAAATCCACTACCAACTATGAAAAGAAATACATAGTAAAAGAAAGAGTTTGGCGAGTGAAGCGAAGACGATCAAAGTGCAATCATCCTCGAAGAAGTAGAGATAATCATGGCCACGGCTAGAACACCTGCAAAAGACAAGAGCACATACCTGGCGAGATAACCATGTCCTCAGAGGGACGTAACAAAATACATAAAGAATATGCCATATGAACTGAGTATAAATGCACCATAAAATAAAGATAAAGTAAGTGTCCAAATCATAACACGGCTCAATATCCCATCATCGAAACAGTAGGCTACTCCTACAACCAAATAAGGACAAGGGATAACATACTACTTCGCGATGTGACATTTTTCTATGCCATGATTGAAACATAAAATTTGCTAAGGTCTCCTAACCTTTCTAGTAGGCAATTAGAAGACATCTCGATGTATGGGCAGGTGAAGGCTGACTCCCCCAGGACAAGGTAACAACTCTCAACACGCACACATCAAGTACCAATACTATCAGCTGGCATAACTCGAGGCTAGCTGCCCACGTGACCCATCAGTCCACATAGCTCGAGGCTAGTGACCACCGTGACACGACTATCGTAGTACGCAGTTACTACGACTTTTGGATTTGGGTAACCCATACATTTAATTGTCTTCTCCCTCCCAAGGTCACTAACAGAAGGTAGTTCGCTAAGACTAGGTCTATATGCAAACAAAAAGGCAAGAAGGAAAAATAATTGAAAGCAAAATAAAGTGAACTAAAAATAGCAAGTAATGGATCCATCTGAAAACAGATAATAAATGTGCAGTAAATAAATAAATAAAGATGCATCTAATTATAAACAGTAAATACGGTAAGGTATCTTGCCTGGTATGTCACCTGGCGTGGTACGGTGTTCCGACAAGTGCCGAATGTCCAATGCCGAGGTCCATATGTATGGGTCCGAGATACACGAGAAATAGAACCGCATGATTAGACGTGATTAATAATAATAATCGAGGAGAATTCGTGAGAATAAATATATATCTATTTAGAAAATATTTCTATAAGTTTACGTAAATACCTTATATAGAATTTGGAAAAATATACCTTTTTATAAGTAGATTATATGTTTTAGGAAAAGTACCTTAAAAATAAAAATTTTATCTTTTTTTAGTCTAACTAACTGTTGTAAAAATAGAATTTTCAAGTAGGAGAATTATCCTTTGTTAGTAAAAGAAATTAGTTTTTAGATAAATATTTAATAAGTACAAATCATCAACCTTTTTTTATAGGAAAAATATTAATGTTTTGTCAAAAATAAATTTATAGGTACAAAACTATTTACAAAAGTATAACATTATTATTTGGCTACTAAACTCCATTACCCAAAAACTATATTTTGATCATAGGTCAAATTTTGAAATTTATTTATGTATAATTATTTAAACAATGAATCTATAATAATATGCATATATTCCTTTGTACCTACTGTACTTAAACTTATGTACTATCAGGAACTTAATAATAATATTAATAATAATAATAATAATAATAAAAATAATAATAATAATAATAATAATAATAATAATAATAACAGCAATGTTTATTTAATAAAGGGGAAGGAGAGAGAGAGATGACAAAAACATAACCCAAAAGAAGGAACTGTTCAGCAAAAGAAGGGGAGGATGGGAAAGCGAAGCTCACCCGAACTTCCGACGGGAGAACGCCGGGAAGGCGATCGGCAGGGGGTCTCTCAGCGCGGCGAGGAGGGGCTGAAGCGGCGGAGCGGATCTGGACCAGGGCGACACTGACCGGAGAGGGAGGCGCTCGGAAAGACCATGCGGCGGCAGGAAACGATGGCTGTTCCGCCGCGATGGGGCTTCAGCGGCTGGCGTGGCACTGCGCAAGGCTCGCGGCAGAACCGCTCAGATCTAGGGGCGGCTCGTCGAAGTCGCAGGCAGCGGACATGGTGGAGGGAGGCGGCAGAGAAAGCTGTGGTTCCGGCCGGCGCGCACACAGTGGTGAAAGAGTCAGCGGGTACGGCAGAGTGTGGCGCGCTGGCTCTGGCCGCCGGCGGTGGGGTAGCCCCGCGGTGGCGAACTCGTTCGCCGGTGGACGACGACGTTGGCACGGGGTCGGCAACCGCTTGGCCAGATGTGGTGCACCGACGGTGACACGGCTGTACGGGGAGGCTCGGGAGAGGGTGAAAGATTGGGGGGGTCGCCGACGGAAGACGCGGCAGCGCACGAATTGGCGGCGATAGGCGCGACGACGGAGGAGGAGCGGTGGTTCAAGGTTTGGGTTTCCCCTTTCCTTCTTCTTCTGGTGTTCTTGTGGGTTTTTGGTATGGCGATGATTTGTCCGGGGTAGAGTTTGGGGATTTGTCCGGAGACGACGGGGCGTGTGGAGTCGGGCTCGCCGGAGTTGGGTTGCTGTCTTTAGTGGCGAAGATAGGAAAACGACAGGGAGAAGGCGAGATGATGACGTCGGTGCTGGGTGGTCAGGAAGAGTGGCAGACTGGGGAAGACGGGTCTGGTGATGGTGGTGGTAGCCTGGATGGAGGTTGGGAGTATGACGGAGTGACGGGAAGGTATGGAGGTGGGTCGGACTCCGTAGGTGCGGGTGGTGAGAGACGGAGGTGGAGATGGAGTTGCTGGCATGGTGATGGTTCGGATTAGGGTTAGGGTCGGGTCGTGGTGATTGCGTGTCCTGCGTGACACGGATAATGAAGGGAGATGGTGTCCGGTGTGTCGGACACGGGTGATAATATTGTATATATAAATATATATATATATATATATATATTATATATATATATATATATATATTATATATATATATAGTGGATGGAAATGGCGACACAGACACGATGCACAACACCCTTGTGGAGAGAATTTTTGTGGCATAATTGGTGGATGAGTACCTCTCTTTATATAGGAGGTGGGAATTCCCAGTTGGATAATGATTAGGATTTATTTAAATCCAATTAGATAATTCAATTTAAATCAATAAAATCAAATCTAAATTTAAATTCAATTCTAATTTAAATCTAGATAATCTAAACTCAATTTAAATATAAATTTTATTTTTAAACTATTTAAATTAAATCCATAAAATCAAATCGAGATTTGAAATGGCCACAATAATTGCCAAATATATTTTCCAAAATACCAATAATAATAATTTCGAAAATAATAAATAGTAGAAATTTAGGGTTTTACAGAAGGTTAATTAATTTGTTAAAGAACTAATATCAATACTTACAAATTATGGTAGCAGTAAAAGCTACCATAACAAAACCTATCTGGACTTGGAAGTCCAAGTCCAGGCACCCACTTAAGTTAAAGTCCATTAATACTTCTACATTCAATTGTAACAACTACATCAAAACCAAACCCATTGGTTCCAAACCCCACAACCAATCATAGAGCCTCAATGATGCATAGCTCTATTCAAAAACAGCCAAAGAAAAGAGTCCCAATTCTGCTGCACAAAGAACCTAAAGATTCAAAATCACAAGCTACTTATTCCTACAACCAAAGCCCAGCCGAACCCTTATCATGCATTCAAAACTTGCAGCTCCCGGGCCTCAAACCCAACCATTACACAGCAGTATATAAACCCAAAATTAAACTCTAACCATGCTAAATGTCCAACACTACTCTAGTGCAACAACTCAATATTCAAGTCTGAACCAAGAAATATACTCTGAACCCATCTCAATCGACATTACACTAAGGCTCAGAACTCAAATATTCAAAAATACTAAACCAAGGTGTGTGAAATTAAGTCAGAGGTTCCGAGACGAAAGATCTCCAAAATTATACAACTATCGAAACATATACAAATTAATTAAAAGAATATACAATCTAATGAAGAATTTACAATTCAAATGAAACTAAGATACTATAATTTAGCTACTGCCTTCAATATCAGAGAAGTGCTGCCAACCTCTCCATACTGCAAGGATACAACTATACTGGACACAATCACGAATCCTAGACATGGCTAGTCAGGATTGAACTCAACTATTCAAAATCTGCATCCCGCCACGTCGGACACGTTCTACTTAGATACGAACTACAGTAAGACATGACCACACCATCCTGGACACGAACACAACATGATCGGCGGAAACTCGGACACGATCCAACGCCAAATGAGCGGACACGAACGCACGCCGATATGAACTCGACACATGAAAACAATACCATAACACATAAAATGAAAGTCACAATAGTTACTATAATCAGACAGCCAACACCAATTAATTAGAAGTGGCAGAGAAATTAACTGAAAGAATGCTCCCGAGATCGAGGATAGGAATCAAAACTCGGACACGAATATTCAAATTCGAAATTACTCGAGTACCTAAGAACATCACAATAATCCGATTTGATTCACAAAAGAGGAATATACTCCAAAATTATATAATAATCGTTTTGCAAAACAAATCGACAAAAATCCAATCAAAGACTTACTCAAGAGTATACACAGATCTACCGAAATCTAAAGCAAGAATTTAAGATCAATCATTAATTTGGAAAGCCACAGATCTACAAAGAGAAGGTGTGTCGAAACGAAATTATTAAAGAACGAAGTCCGGAGGACACGGACACCGATAGTCAAGCTAACGTCCCCGATCCGTCGGCTCACTAGGTGAATCTCGCGTCGATCGGAGAGGAGATCGAAATCCCGGCTGCGTGCTGCTAGAGATCGGGACCGCCGAGTAAGATGTCCGACCGCCTAGCTCAGAGGAAACCATTGCCTCGTCGCCATCGCCATGGGAAGCCAGAGGGAACCGTCGAAGACTCGCCGAAGAGTAGATCTAAAGCTTCTTGATCCGCGCACGTCCGTGTCGGGAGATGACTCACCGCTCGGGAAAGGAGATTTCCCTCTTTGTCGAGCTCGCCATCTTCTCCACGGAAGGAATTAGGGTTTGGGTTGGGACGGTTGAAGAGGAAGGAAACGAGCTCGATTGGGAAGTGGACTGAAGAAGAGAATGGCTTTCTCTTTCCTCAGCCGAAAAATATAGAGATGCACTATTTGCATCTAAGCCCCTCCGCCCAGAAACATTTACAAACAGTTTGCCCTCCTCTTAGAAATAATTTCACCGAAGTCCTCCCCCTTTCAATAATTACACAAACAACCCAAATTCTGTTAGAGAGGTGGTTACAAGTTGTTAGGTTGTGGGGACCATTCCAAATAAGTTTGAAAATTAGTTATTTGCCAAGAATTCAAATCTCCCTCCAAAAGCAATCATGAAATATTTATTCAAAAATATTTAATCAAGAATTATTATTATTCGAAATGGTTTAAATCAAACTAACTATTATTTAGTAAACTAAAATATTTCTCGAAAATAGGAAGGTGGAGTTACAGAACCTTCTCCTATGATGTTTAGGGACCCTGTATTATGGTATAGGCCAATACTTTAAAATTTATAAACCACATGAAGGGTTGTAGACTCTAATGGGATACTTGATAGATTATTACAGTAGAGGCACTGACTATATACCTGATCCAATCATACATTCTACGATGTGAGTAGTAAATTATACTTGACCAACAGATTATCCTGTATCATGATTTGAATACTTATATCCATGCTGATACATCTTGATTATGTACTGAGTGTGCTATCCTAATCACGTGTGTCACGTCCCAGTCCCAAAAGTCACGAGACTAGCACGTGACATAGCCAGCTGGTACACACTCAAGGGTAATACCAAATCTATGGAACCCTCAAGTATGCACTTAAACTATCAAACTAAAACTGAAGTCCACAGAAATCTTGAGGTATCATATTGTCACGCCCCGATACCGATGAATCGATAGTCTTCCCCGGGCGTGATGCCGTACGAACCTAATTTGCGATCGCACAAGGCATAGTCGTAAGGTAATTCGAGACACGAGATCTAAGAGAGTAAGCAGACAAATTGAATCACACATTAAGTAAAGAAAACTTTGATCTTTATTGATAATGAACATCATTTACAGACTCTATTACAGTACTCATGACGCACAGGCTACAACATGACTCAATTACAAAAGAGGGCCGATGAGATAGCCGTTCCATACATTGCACACATCCCTCAATATACATCAGAGTATTCCAGTGACCTGGAATGGAGGGATGTTGTGCCATCTTTCTTTGACAGTCGAGAGCCTTCAAAAGTGCAGTTGCGGGGGCAAGTCTTCGACGCGCGGCCGAAGCTTCAAAATTACGAACGTCGTCGAGCTAGTTGGCAAGTCCTTCCTGATTCACGGCACCTGCAAAGAGCGAGGATCAGCACGATCACATGTACTGGCAAATGGCTAATTAAATCCAAGCTCTGCATTTGATTCAAGCAGTTTTATAAACATGTTAGCTACTATTTCTATGATCTCACTACAAAAAAAGTGGCCTTTTGGGACAACGAAAAAACCGTCTTAAAAACTGCAATTACCGTCCCAACAACTATTTGGGACGGCCTTTGGGACGGCAATGGCCGGTCCCATTAGGGTGGCGTGGCAAAAACATTAGGGACGAATATTGCCGTCCTAATTACTCTTAAAGGACGGTTAGGCAAGACGTCTCAAAAGTTTTCAAATTTATGCTTTTGTGTGACGGTTTATTAATTTGTCCCAAAAAACAAGTTTTTGTAACAGATATATTTCGTCCTAATAAATAAGCGACGGAATTTTAAAAAGTACTGTAATCGTGCGAATAATTTTATACACTCTAAAATTCTATAATTGAATTTTATATACAACAAAAATTCATACAGAACTTAGAGTGTTCCCATTGTTCACAAAATGAAATCCTATTGTTCACAAAATTCATACAGAACTTAGAGTGTTCCCATTGTTCACAAAATGAAATCACATCACTTAGAATGTTCCCATTGTTCACTCTAAAAATTCATACAGAACGTAGCCGCAACATTACCAAAACAATTTCTATAAAACATATTTAAATGTAATCCAAGTCTTACATCACTGTGTTCCCAAAATCTGGAAACAAAATAAAGTCGAAGTCTTACATCACTGTGTTCCCATTGTTCACCAAATAAAATCTGGAAACAAAATAAAATCCATTGTTCACAAAATAAAATCCAAGTCTTACATCACTGTGTTCCCATCAAGTTTTACATTAGCAAGCATTCACTTAACCAATCCATGGCTGCCCTGGAAACAAAAAAAGACCACACATCCATTGACAAACCAATCCATGACTGTCAACAAAATAAAACCACACATCCATGGCTGCCCTGGAAACAAAATAAAACCTATACTTTTTACACAAGTCCAAAACACATCCATTGACAAAACAATCCAGATTGCCAGCAGCATTGGCTACCTGGAAACAAATAAATGCCAGAAATATGGTTAGTTATAAGTTAAATAGGACCTCAGATTCATGGAAAAGTAATTTACAAACCTACTGTGTAAAGACTTAGAAATTAGAGAATGGGAAAGAGGGTGCTAGTGTATGTGTGTGTAGCAGGTAGCAATTTCAGGAAGCATAAAACAGTGAAGAAGGTGAACCAATGTGCAATTTGTGTGCAGAAAAAATGTGATAGTGAATAAGGAGAAGTGTGTGACAGTGAACAAATCTGGAAAACCAGTGTAAGTTATTAACAGTGAGTGTGTGCATGCTCTATGTAAATATGTGTGCAGGAATGCTCAAACAGTGAAGGGTACATTCAACAAGAAAGGGAAAAATCAGTAGAACACTTTAAAGGGCAGTTAATGTAATCATGAAGGCAGGAAATACATGGCCTATTTTCAGGCTACGCAAAACTGGAATCAATCTCAGTTAGGAAGGAAAGAAGGGAAACCAATTCATTATCCTCCCTAAATCTCAGATTAAGTAGAAGAAGGAAAGGAAACCAATTTAAATGCCAGCAGCATTGACAAACCTACGACTTTTTAAACTTACTTGAATATATCAGGAAGGCGGAAAGCACCCGCGACCATAGCTTTGAGCTCACTGCTAAGCTCACTCTTCATCCTCTCGAGCTCTTCCTTATGTCGAGCCTCTTGCGCAAGACGCTCAGCTTTAAGATCATTTTTCATTGTCTCAACCTCTTTTGTATGTCGAGCCTCTTGCTCGTCACGCTCTCTCCTTAACGCCTCAGTCTCTTCTCGTAGTTTCTCCGCATCTTTTTGCAGTTGTTCAATTTCAGCATTCTTTGTTTTTTCAAGTTCTATCTGAGATGTTGAAGATTGACCACTTTGTCTTGTACCCACTCGTCGGCCTAAAACTCGTCCGTGGCCATCTTGTCCAACCACTTCCGTGTAAACCTTATTCAATTGCTCCTCGTTGTCTCGTTCTTCCACGGGCAGCTCTTCAATCCGCCTTTCTAACATTTTCTATAACATGCAAGGAGATTAGTATGACATATATAATATAATACCCGCTGGTTATAAAATTTTATAATACCGTTTCGGATTTTCTCGTGGAGAGGTCTTTGATGGCTTCGAAACGAGCAGATCTGATGGATTATGTGATGTGTGAGACTTTGTGGATACAATAGTACATTTCTGGAGACTTATATTTGCTTCTTAATTAATCAATTCTCCGTGATCTGTTCCTATATTTTTTTGTGGTATGAAAATATATAAAATATACAGAAATCAATATTTTGTACATAATTAAATTCTGACGATTGTATGCAGATGCTTGATAATATACGAGTATGGTCCTAAAATTTGAATTTGAGGACCTCGTGATGATAGTTTGGCTGTTCTATTTTGAGCAATAAAATTATGACATATATTATAATACCTCTGTACCAGCCGCTCCGTCTTCTTCGTTATAACTGCCAGCTTTGCCTCGAGTAGCTCTCCACATGTTGACAAGGTCGACAGGCTTGTTTTCCGACCTCCTCTGAAGTGTTTGTACATGTTCCAAACATAAAAGTAAAAAATTAAACACTATCAACTAGAAAGACATTCTCTTTATTAAAAAAAAAACACAATACAAACCTTTCTCTTTATCTCTGGAAATGATCTTCTTCCTGTTCTAGGGAGGGCACAAAGTTTTCCTCGATTACCTTTATTTGTCTCCGAAACTTTCTAAAAATTAATGAATATTATAATTGAACTGAAATTAGCTGTTCACTACTAGTATAAATATCGATCAAGCTATTTGCTAGTTGAGTCATACCTTTGTCTCATCCAAACTCCAATATGCCACTAGCGTTGGCCATTGAGTGGGCTCCACCCGGGGTGGCACTGTTTGTAAACGTTCTGCATTGTTCTCGAATTTTTGATAGAAGTCCTTCTTCACGCGGTGCTTGAAGGCTCTCCAAGCAACTCCCATCTTTCTAAAACAAATATCTTTAAAGCCATACGGAGCAATTGTGTTATCCTAAGAAAAAAAACAGTTAATAGTGACCCAAAAACAGTTCGGTACCTCAAAATTGATTTCAGTATAAGCTTCCTAATGCTCCAAATCAGTGCACATCCATACAAATGCAATAGATCAGCACCTTAGGCAAATGTATCAGGAATGTGTTTTTGCATTTTTCATATGTTTCCATTTGATTTGAAGATGTTTCATTGCTGCAGGCATGCATATGCTTCTTATTGCAGAATTAGTATTTAGTAAGCCTTATTGAAGATCAATGTGAACTGTGAATAAAATGTTTGAATGTCGGTTTATGCCACCAAAAATGCAGTACCAAGAAGTTAAATAATTCTAGATTAAATATCGGCCCTGCGCCAAGAGACAAAGAGAAGGAGTTACCTTCACCGATAACCAGATCATTTCTAGAGTATCCTTATCGGCCTTGCGCCAAGATAGCATTGTCAATGGGAACAGTTCGCCATTTCTTGCAAGGTTACCAAGATGAGTCATCAAACAATGTGCATTTTCTCCAACCGGTTGACAATCTTCATCCCACTCTATAATTTTTCTTACTCCGCTATCCCAGTCTTTCCATGGCTTGGCAGGTCCTCTACTTGCCTAGCGGAAGCACCACTCCCCGTAGTACCTAATAAGAAACACGAGGGAAAGACTCTTCAAAATCGTGTATATAATACTAGTTGGTAATCACTCATTAGTCCAGAAGAAGTACCAATAAATGAACTAATAGAAAATCGTATCAAAATTCAACCTTTTTGCACACACTCGATCAAATAGGAAAATAAGAGATGCCCACAAAAGAAAACATCACAGAGAACCATAAACCATCTTCAAAATGAAAACTTTGATGTGATTGAAACCCAAAAAAAAAAGAGAGAGAATCGTACATCAGAACAGTGTTAAAAAAGAGAGAGAGAGAAACTTGAAACTTCAGACAAGACCAGAAGATCATACATCAGAACAGTGTTAAAAAAAATCTAACTTCCAGGGATGCATATTCAACAAAGTAGGAAAATAAGAGATGCCCATTAGAGGAAACATCATGTAGAACCACAAAAAATCATCAAGATGGAATGTTTGCATTGAGGCCAGCTGATGCATTGAGGCCAACAGGAGTTTAATTTAAAAATTGAACGTTTGCATTGAGGACAAGAGTTGGCGAATACTTACCCTCCAGTGTATTATCTACCGGCTCATCTTCGCTCTCCTCAAAGCACTGAGATGCTGATCCAGGGCTGCCCAAGATATCCTCCATAAAAGAAGGTTCTAACTGAGGATCCAATGTCCTCTTCCCCTTTGCTACAACATCCTCCATATTCTGGAGAATGCGAGCTGATTTCCACGTAGGACCACTGTATACAATCTGGAAATGCATAACACATATAGTAATAAAGAGAATATAAACAGATCTATCAGGTTGTAATGACCAAAATAATCAGTATCAATGTAACTTGTCTTTTCCTTGACAGTATCACATTTTAATAAGGCAATTACTTATGTTCCCAAGCAATCATGTATAAAAACATGTTCTGTAATAGTGCAAGATCAATTCCTGTATGGTAATAGCATTACTCTAACAAGTTAGTGAATAAAATATTTAATTCATGATCAAATTATTTACCTTCTTCTTCTTAGCACCAATAGATTCTTCATTCATAGTGTTACCGTCATCCAACTCATGGGCAACATAAAACGACTTACGAGTAGGACCAGTTGTAACCTGGAAGAGAATAAAAATAATAGATGATGACCGATGTTCCAACAGATTATTAAATTAAAAAAAATTATTACCTTTTTCACTCTCTGGACAGGAGGTTCATCATTAATGTTGCTACCTTCCCCGCTAAGAAAATCATCATTGTCGAGCACTCTTGAACTTGTAGGAATATTCTTCTCGGGATTCATCACAAGATTTGAAGCTTCTTGCAATTTCAAAGCATCCATTTTCATTTTATTTCTAGCAATATTGTCCATTCTTTTCTTCTCATATTCTGATACGGTCCCAGGCTTGATAAACCGTTTCTTAACAGCTGACATTTTTTCCATCTACGACCTGAAAATAAATGAGATAAAATCACCCAAATAAGTAAAGTTGGTATTATTAGGCTAGGAACTAGGTTCATAATCATATGGTATAAAGTTGTACCTGTATTGGCTAGTTCTATTGTTAGGTTATACCTAGGTGTCAACAGCATGTAGATACACTACTAGCATGAAAAGTGTATGCAAAAATAGATGTATTCTATATATGAGGATGGCACATCAAACAAAACTTAACCAAAAGTCTGGAATTCTATACACTGTATTTATAGCTATCAAATTAACTAGCAATAGTTTGAAGTATCAGAGTTATAGGATGAACATCAGTTCATAGCAAATAATTAGAACACAACAATAGTTTCAAATTAACTAGCAATGAGTACAAGTTTGTATTTTGCAGAATTGAAACAGTTCACATCATTGCTGCTCATCATTGCTGCTCATCATCAATCTCGTCTTGGTTATCATCACCATCACAATTAGTTGCGTCAACAACCAAGCCCTCCACTCCTTGCCTAACCCAAGATCCATTATGATCTTCATCCAAATGTTGCATGCTATAAGGTTCCACTCTATAAACTTCTGAATCTTCTAAAGTTGTTGAGTACTTGTCAAATGTGTCTCGTGGTGACATTTGAACAACAACATGCCAATCGGGGTCTAGAGGGTCTTGAATATACCAAACTTGTTCTGCTTGGGATGCTAAGATATAAGGTTCATCAGTCACTCTGTTCTCTTTGTATAACAAATGATTGAAGTTTACTAGAGTAAAGTTAAACTCATCCAATTTTCGGCCCACTCGTGGGTTAACCCAATTGCACTTAAATAACACAAACTTCATGCCATTTAAATATTTAATTTCAATGATGTCTGTAAGCTGTCCATAGAATGTAACATCTCCTGGAAGAGGATTTCTATCTTTTCGACTAGAATAACTCATTTGTTCAGCTTTGAGGAGGACTCCACTGTTTTGAGTTTTTCTACGAACATCAACTTTCTTTGTTCGAAATCTAAAACCGTTAATAATGTAAGAATTAAATCTCAGTGCATCCTTAAGAGGACCCGAAGCTAAGCTTCTTATCTCCTCTGATATTTGTACATCGCCTTGTAAACCCTTCACCTACATTTCAAAAACATTAAATCAGAAGTTCAATAATGATATAAAAGGACCATTTTTATAATTTGTTAGTTTATTCAAAGTACCCAAAAAGGATATATACACTTACATGTTCCTTAAACCAAGTGCCAAATTGTTCATTGTGAAGGCGACTAACAAGGTGTTGTTGTGAAGCTTGTGGATAGTTTACTGCAAGTTCAGCAAGATGTTTTCTGTGGAGATGTCAAAATATATATAAATTTCATAACTAAATGAGAGGATACAAATAAAGGTATTAATCAAGCTGTAAAACTTACTCAATGAATGGTGCCACTGCCTCCGTGTTGGCAAGCACATATCGATGAGCTTGCATGTGCATGACTGGGTCAAGTAGAAAGTGCACCTCTTTACCTACAGCACGACCAGATTTCTTCCCTCCATCATGATTTCTTCTTCGCCGTTTCATTCTAGTTTCCACATTATTATCCAAATACTTTGAACAAAAAGTCATGCATTCTTCCAAAAGTACTGATTTAGCAATAGAGGCCTCCGGATGAGCACGATTCCGCACATAGAGTTTTAAAGTGTGCAAATACCTTTCCATTGGATACATCCAACGATACAATATTATCCCAGCAATCTTTAATTCATCAACTAAATGGATAGGCAAGTGTTCCATTATATCAAAAAATCCAGGCGAAAAAATCTTCTCAAGACTACAAAGGGTAAGCGCCATACGCTCTTCAAAATTTTCCAAGTCTGCCATACTATTTACACTTGAACACAACACCACAAAGCAGTTGCTTAATTCAATTAAGGATTTAACAACATGCTTTGGCAAGACCCTTCGAATAGCTATAGGAAGTAATTGTTGCATCAAAATATGATTATCGTGACTCTTCAGACCCCATATACTCCGCTCTTCCATATGCACGCACCGTGATATATTAGATGAATAACCGTCAGGGACTTTTACATCTCGCAACACTTTTAAGAAAATGTCCTTCTCTTTGTTGCTCATTGTGAACTCGGCTGGAGGCAAGTACTCTTGAGTTCTTCCTCGTGGTTGAGGATGCAACTCTGATCGAATTTTCATATCTCTGAGGTCTTTTCGAGCCTTCAAATTATCTTTTGTTTTGCCTTTAGTGCCTAACAAAGTAAAAAGAATATTATCGCAAACATTTTTTTCAATATGCATAACATCTAGATTGTGGCGAATCAAATTATGTTCCCAATATGGTAGTTCAAAAAAGATGCTCTTCTTCTTCCAACTCAATCTTGTTTTTGGCAAATTCTGTGTTTTTGCGATCTCTTTTTCTTGTTCTTCCCTTTTCCTCTTGCTGAACACATCCTCCTTCTTATATTCAGTTTCAATCTTCAGATCATTTAATTGCTTCAACACTTGTGTTCCAGATAATTTCAACGGTGGAGGCCTCATTTCTAGCTTGCCATTAAAAGTTACCCTCTCTTTCCGAAACTTATGGCGCACTGGTAAGAACCGACGATGACCCCAATAACAATACTTCCCACCATTTGTCAAACGGGTAGCTTGATGATCCCTATTACAACAAGGGCAAGCAAATTCACCTTTTGTGCTCCATCCAGATAACATAGCATACGCAGGAAAGTCGTTGATTGTCCACAACAATGACGCATGTAGCTGAAATAATTGTTTGGTTGATGCATCATAAGTGGAGACACCAACAGCCCATAGCTCTTTCAACTCCTCAACCAACGGTTGTAAATAAACATCAATCTTATCACCTGGACCTTTAGGTCCATCAATAAGAGTAGACAAAATTAAGTTAGGTTGCTTCATACACAACCATGGGGGTAAGTTGTAGGGGACAACCACAACAGGCCAAGTACTATGAGAAATACTCATATTACCAAATGGATTAAATCCATCAGTAAGTAACCCAAGTCTAACATTGCGGCAATCTCCAGCAAAGGATGGATTTTGCTCATCAAACACTTTCCAAGCACGAGAATCTGCTAGATGCCTCATTACACCATCATCTATTCGTTTCTCAGCATGCCATCTCATGAGCGAAGATGTATGTGATGACCAAAATAATCGTTGTAGTCTTGGTTTTAAAGGAAAATATCGAACCTTTTTTTCAGAAACTTTTTTAACCTGGTCAACCTGAGTCTGATCACCCTGATTAGCAATATCACTTTTATATCTAGAAGCCCCACAGATCTCACACTTGTCGAGATTCTCATATTCATTTCGAAACAACATACAACTATTAGGGCAGGCATCCCATGTTTCGTAAGTGAAGCCCAAATCAGTAGTTAGCTTACTGGCTTGATAGTATGATTTTAGAATCCTGGCACACGGAAACACCTTCTTTAAGAAACCCAACAACATTGTGAAAGAATAATTTGTCCATCCATTAAGTTGCTTCAGGTGTAAAAGTTCAACAACAAATGATAGTTCAGTGACACCCTTAGGACAATTCTCGTACAAATCACTTTCTGCATCTCTTAGAAGTTTGAAATATCTTGGCATGTATTCATCATAGGGCTCATTCTCACAATCCATATTTTCTGCGGTGGATGTTAATCCGATACCCTCTCGTACCATTGCTGCCATAGAAGCACATTCATTCAGTTCAGCTTCATTATCATCAGCTGATATATCATCTGGCATATTATACCTGCTATTACCCAAACTACCAAAAGACTCTCCATGATATATCCAATCCCTGTAACTCCTTTCAAACCCATACATCTCTATATGAATCTCGACAGTCTGTCGATTGTAATAAACCCGATTTACACATCTACTACATGGGCAATAGATATGCGTCATCTCAACATTTTTATTGATATATGCAAATTTAAGAAATGCTTCAACTCCATCCTTGTATGCCTTTGAATTCCAATCACGTGATTCAATCCAAGCCTTGTCCATATCAAGTTTATAAACTGTTATCACCTTGCACCAAATAAAAACAAGCACACTAAATGTAAAAGGATTTATGTACTAAAGCTCTTATTGTATGACAATTGGACAAAAAGACAGGGTAGTTAAATTATCCAAAACTATATGGAAAAAATGAAAATCATTAATCAATATTTCTCCTACACTCAGCCAATCTCAGCCAACACAAGAAACTGTTTGATATAGAACAACTAGTAATATTATTAATGGAAGAGAATGTATCAAATTATATAAAGCAAAGTCACCTTACCCCTAATGTATCAAATCATATACAACAAAAAAGATCTACTGCCTTTCACAATTTTACTCTCAAAAAACATCACAACAACCAAAGGAGCATACCATCAAAGGAGCATAAGAGAGGTTCAGCACGTGACAATGACGATATTCATGTTGAACATAAAAATTCAGGCAGACATGAAATATCAAGAATAGCCTATAAGAAACATGCAACAACCTATCAACTAACCATCACTCTAACACTCACATGTACACTCAATAGTCAAGAACTAAGTAACTAACTACTGCTAGCCCCCAATTCCTGATATCTGACTCTAATCACAACAGAACAAAAAAAGAAGGGGGTGTTTGACTGCTCAGGGCAAACCCTGCAGGTCATTCCATGGCTAGTATAAGCCATGGATCGAAGCCTACATGTCAGTCACCTAGGCTAGCCTCTAAAGTCCCTAGGATGTGAAACCAAAGTGTCTTGAGTGAGGACAGGGCCCCAGTAGCGGGGGAGCCACTGTTCACTGCATAAATACAGTCGAGTGTCCCCGTGGCAAATTTCACACATCAAATCACCCCGAATCCTCCTTAATCCTAAACACATGTAATCTACACCTAATTAGCTTTCCAAAAAAAAAATTTTGCAGGCAGCAACAAGTATTGCATTCTGCTTTAGGCAGCAACTAATGTTTACTGCTCTCCTTAGGACAACAACAGCAGGGTAGTATGTTGTGGGGAGGAACCAATAAGCTACATATCAAACTCATCCATATTAAATGTGCCTTTCTGTGTGTGTTCAGTCATGAGATTTTTGTAAGGTTGGTTGAGAAATTCATGTAGGAGTAATAACTCAACAATTACCTGGAAAAAAATTAGGTTCTCAAAGGGATGTAGTAAAATAGATAATATACATGTCGTAAATGAAGTACAATAAATATCATGCAAAAAAAATCACCCAGTACCAGATTTACAACCACTAATAACCAGTTTATGTGAAATGAAATTAAGGACAACGTTCATGCACGAGAGCTCTCTGAGTAAGGGATGCATGGGCAGCGATGCTCATCCGAGTCGCTAATTGCCATTATAAAAAATATAAAGAACAATCCCTACGTACGTCTAGTGACTATCCTCCCTATCCAATAATACTGTTAGGGTCAAATCTATGATATGTACAGTCTAAGTCCAACCATTCATATACATAAGTCCATCGGGAATATTCGAACAAACAAGTAAATATCACAGTTCAAAAATGAGTCACCTGGTATGCAACGCAATATGAATCCTTGTATCACATATAATATGTAATGAATATATCAAGAGAACAATTGATGAGATATATAAAGCATTTAAGTACTATAAATCAATTAGCCAAGGTATGTTCTATTTTGTCCAATGCTGCTGAATTTATGAGTAGCAGAGTTGGTCTAGTGTAACCACGCTAATGGGCTACGATCCATAAGAAACCTACCAAAACTTATAAGACACAACCAAGACTCAGAAAACAAAATATACCTATATATTAGACAAGAAATAAAACTGGACTCGGCCTATTACTTGCTCTCCCCGTTCCTGTTTCATGCCAAGAGTAAATACAACTAGATAGCAAACCTATCCATTCACAAGTAATAAGAATAAAATTCAACCAAATCTTCGACGAAAAAACTGTGAACTAATTTATAATTCAGCCTCCTATTAGAATATTGTGATTAGTTCATGGTGATGGATCAACTGTCGGCTACACGTATGATGCAATGGAAAGAGCACAAGCTCTTGACTAGTTTTCAATGCCGATACACGTGAAAGTGCAATAGTAAGATGTCTGACTTGCGAGAGGACAACTTGAAAGAGGTGATGACTGCTTATCGTATACTCCATCACAGGGACAGGTTATAAACACAAGAAGAAATATAAATTATTACAGTTATGTTCATAGTATACCTGCAAACCCCTCCCACAAGTATAGAGTTTATACATAAACAATCCCAAGCACCTCATCCCAAGCACAATAACTCTGAAGATTCTGGAACTAGAAATACCAATATCATATACTCATAATAAACTAGAAAAACCAATATCCGACAATTGATAAGGAAATAGCCTATACGGTTATTTACAACTGTCGCGAGTACATGAACAAAATCATGTACAAGGCCATCTCACTCCATATATAAATGAATAAATACGAGCAGTTTCTAGCCACTTTCGCATTTCAGAACAGGACAAAGCCTGACTTGAGACTTTCTCACGCAAACCAAACAGAAGTGTGTCTTCAAGCGTGACTTTCCTCAAAACCCAATTTCCAGTGAGATCTTGGCCGAACCAAGAAGCTAACAGAAAATAACACCAACTATGAAAAAATTCAAATTCTAAAGCTAAATCTAAACGAAAACCATATAAACTACGGATGACATTGAGAATATAATGGAAACTAACATATTTCCTTTCCTTTTTGATGAAATTGAGAATATAATTGAAACTTCGACATTTATTTCAAAACTTCTTAAATATAAACTTCTAGCCAAAAATAAGATTGATTCATGCAAGGGCGGATTTACTGGTAGGCTAGGGTGGGCTCCAACCCCAGCCCATTTTTTTTGTATTATCCTGTAATGCTCAGTCCACCTAAAGGAAGCCCGTCCAGCCCATCCATCCCATTTATGCCCGGCCGATACCAGTGAGTAGGTTTAGGCATCCCAGCCCACCCTCCGCTCATGCGCTCAGCTTTTCTGAGGCTCTGAGAGCCTGACAAGAGGTGACATGTAAATGAAGACCCTTCGGTGTCTGTCCCATCGCGGCGCGGTGCGACCGCGATGCGACCAGGCGACCGGTCCCATCCGTTTGCCTCTGCGGCTCTGCCGCTGATTTTTCTCTTCGACAACAACAACAACAACAACAACACGAGGTTTAGAGTTCCTGCATGCATTAAGTGAAGGAACCCTAACCAAACTATAAGTAAGAGATGCCAGAGATAGAGCCCCAAATCAATTTTTGATTCCTCCGAAGCCCCCAAAAACAACACGAGGTTGTAGCTGATCATCGTTCCAGATCAGCTACACACATTATTCTCGTTCACAATCAATAAATTTGCACAGAATGAGGCACAAGACGAGGAATACAACCTCCGACGCCCCCAAAAACAACACAAATGGGTGATCTTCAACAACAACAACAACAAGAACACCACAAGGTTTAGAGTTCCTGCATGCATTAAGTGAAGGAACCCTAACCAAACTATAAGTAAGAGATGCCAGAGATACAACCCCAAATCAATTTTTGATTCCTCCGATGCCCCCAAAAACAACACGAGGTTGTAGCTGATCATCGTTCTAGATCAGCTACACACATTAATCTCGTTCACAATCAATAAATTTGCACAGAATGAGGCACAAGACGAGGAATACAACCTCTGATGCCCCCAAAAACAACACAAATGAGTGAAGGAAAGAGAGGGAGAGAGAGAGAGAGAGGAATACAACCTCCGGTGTTGGCTCCTCCTTCTACTCTTAGGTTTCTTCTTCTTCCTCCTCACGATGGTCTCGACGAAGGAGAGAGAGAGAGAGAGAGAGAGAGAGAGAGAGAGTTAACACTATAATATACCTAAATCTTACGGTCGAGATGAAACCAATCAACGGTTCAGATCTCTTGAAAAAATTATTAGTAGAATAGGAACGGATCCCAAAAATTCGCCCGCCGCGTTTTTGTTCTCCCGCCAAACTATTTGGGACCGAATCAACTTCTTTTGGGACGGAACTAAATTTTTGTTAAAATAAGTAATAGTATTAGGGTCCAAACAGAAATGTGTCCTAAATAATATTACCTTCTGTCCTAAATAATGTTACCTTTTATTATTAAATAAATAACCACCCCAAATACTAATTATTTAGGACTCTTGAAAATAGTGTATCAAATAATGCTGTCCCAAAAAGTCATTTTTTTGTAGTGTCTTTTCTAACCATCCTGATCGATTTGCATGTTAACATGTTTTGAGGCAAGCATATGAAATTGTAAACATTAAGCAGCTATTATATTTATCCCGTATCACGTGCATTAGTTAAGCAGTGGAAGGGTGTGAAGGCCACTGGCAATGTCAAGCCATCACGGACTATAGCCGGGTTAGACGGCGACCCTTTCGCGGCGGGTAGCGTGCCCTGTGCGAAAGTTTCCGAATAACCCACGCCGATGAAAGGCTGGCGCTTGCTATACTCGTTCCTCCTGGGCCGAATCGGTCCGTTGGCCTAGGCAACCGTTCGAGAAAACTACACCTTGTCGACAAGTTATCCAATGACCATTTTGCAGAGTCTTGAAATATGCTATCTCTTTTCTATAACCTTATCCTTTCTCTTTTATGTGCGAAACTTAGACTTTGTTTTGAACTTAGTCGATTTAATCACTTAGCTATATCTTTGCGGTAAACGTTAATCGATTTATTCATTGTTTTGCATAGGCTAAGTGGAATTGCATAAGAAAGCATGTTTTCCATTTTCAATACCGACAGTTTGATAGCAAGTGTTTCGTGAAGAATTGTGCCATGATTTCTTTGATTCTACACAATTCTGACAAATATTCATTTACTTCATATAAATTTTGAAGTAGAGGGACGAGACGAAGGAGGTCAGCCACTCGTCTTAGACTTGCTTCAAGCGAGCGACCGATTGGCTGTGCTGACGTCGCCTACGCGATCACCTGCAATCGCATAAGCAACTGATTAGAACACTGTGTAATTCAAGAAATTTCGATATGAATGCGAAGCTCAAAAACGCAAGTCACGAAAATCCATCGAAAATATTCACGAAAAATACATTCACGAAAACCAAAGCCAAAGCCAAATCAAGTGCGGCATGAAAACCAGAGCAACGCAAGGTCTCTCCCGACTCAGCCGCAGAGCCAATCCTTGAGGCGCAACCCGCTGAATATGGGACTTGGTTCTGAAGAAGCCATTCTGTATCGAGGAATAGATCGTAATTCAACCGTTCCTGTTCGATCGACTCAGCCGATTCCGACCTATCGGTCCCAACCGAATCGATAGCGACAATGTTCCTTTCTCGCGTACCCCGTGGATGGAAACGGGGCACGATGTAGGGTCAGGGCACTACATATATTAGTTTATATCTCATTCATAGAAGTAAAAAGATACAACTGAATCAAATGAGTAACGAATAAATACTGAAGAAATAGAATAATAAAGAATAATATAAAATTAAAGTTTCAAGTAAGCAAGGATTCAAGTCACGTCCGGTGGATAAAAATCCACTACCAGTAGACAAAAATAAGATGTAGAGACATGAAATAGAGTAACTAAGTCAAATTGTGCTAAACTAGGCATCAATAATGTCTATAGGTGCAGCGGTACCATGATCTGGTGGTGGCTCATAAACTGGCTCGTCTGCACCTTGATAAACCTCGTCTAAACTTGGAGAGATCACCAGGTCCTCAGGGGACTAGAAAGATATATAATAACATGCCTACTATGACAGTAATAACATGAAGGAAATAATAGGAGTATGGTACTCTACTTCTAACAACCTACATGAAAATGCAACATCAAGGACCACGTTCGACACTTGGAGTAACAAATACAGGTACAATCACAACCGTAGCTTATCCGAAACTAACGGCCAACAGAATCATCACAATTGTATCTCCTCCGAGATTAATGATCAACAGACTGTCACAACCATAGAATGAAACTAACGGCCAACAAAATCATCAACACAACTGTAGCTCATCCGAACTATCGGCCAACATAATATCATCATATAGTCCGCTTGCCTAGCAGCTGTCCTCTCCGTCTCAATGAATTATACAGGTGTCCAGTCAGGTCAACTCATGTCAAGTACAAATAACAAGTCAAAGCATATCCAATGAACGTGACACATGACTAAGCAAAGGATTTATACTAGAAATAGCAGTGATATATAGAATAAAGAAAATGACATACGTGCACGTAAAATGAGAAAAATAACAATGACATAAACATGAGAAGCAGGTAATAAAATATGACTGAAAGAAAACAAAAATATAAGAAATGCATGAAAATACTGTATAGTGGGCAAGGTATACTTATATGGTGGTAGTGTGTAGAATCGACCACGTCCAATAAGCGACTCGTCAAATCAAAGAGCCACGAAAGCTGAACTTCTGCTACGTCTCCGGATGCTGAAACAGATATCACCAACATTTTCGAAATAAGAAAAATATCTAAGATTGACTACCCGTAACTCCATTTCTGAACATAGAGGCAATTCAGTAATTTTAGGTCAAAACGATATCCGTTGTTGGATCCGCTTTGCATCGAAAAGCGTACCAGAACCTATGGTCTCTAAAGTCAATAAACCTACGAGTCTAATTTTTTGATACAAACTCAACTGTATGTCAAATTTTGGTTTTCGTTCGTGCATAAAATTACCCTATTGAATCGGATTGTGGGCTCGCCAAAAGGCGATCCATCAACTGTCTCGGAATTGGACCAAACTTGGCTCACATGACAAAAAAAAGATACGAGTCCAATGACGCAAGTTTTGTCGCGATGTGACGAGTGTGCATGATGTAATTGAGTTTTTTTTTGCAAAATGACCGATACGACGTTCTTCGACAGATATGCCTTAAATTCGTCGTTGTCACGACCCTCATCCACTTTTCAGAATATGAGTACGTAGCTAAGTCCATCCTATGCCGCAGCATCGACGGTAGTACGCTATGGAGACCTCAATATCAAATATAACAAAATCATATCTAATTGTTCATTCACAATAACTATTATATTTATAAATCTGATAATATATCAAAATGACATTCGGAAACTAACCCGCTAAATCTTTAAATTCAAATACTAGAATCTAAGGTTGGCCTCCAAAATATCTAACTCCACCCGTATGGTCCAAAGTGCATAATAGCAAGCATGGCAAGTCACCTACAACGAACCAGTCAGAAAAGGAGCAAAGTATACCCTATAACAATAATGTAACTTAATACAAAATAAGCTAGACAAGTAGAGATGCAGTAGAGAATAAAGAAAACATATGTATGAACTGAAAACGATAAACATATACAAGAACTATTAGCAAGAACATGTATGAATAAGACAACTAGCAATAAACTTATACAAGTAAAACAGACAGTGCGTTTGAAGTACCTTTAAATATGTGAATGGCTAGGCTAATACGACACATCATAGATGGCTATCCATAATAAAGGGATATGGCTAACCCATATGTGAGGTGTATGACTTAGCTATTCATAATTACAATCATTGGATTTTTTCACATACCTACTGAGCATTTTCTCTCCTGACTCACTAAATAATCAATAAACAAGAAATGATACAACAAGCCTATCGTGTCACAATCATGTCTCATCTGGATACTCAATGAAACACAATAAAGAATAACATTATAATGTAATAAGAACATAAAGCAATAGTGTACTTGTCTGAATTCTTGAATGAACTGGTTTCACAAGTTGATGACAAGATAAACTCTAGCCTAGAAGCTATCAAAAATATCATACCATCGTACCACGAACCCGTGCACGAATAACCACAAGTTAGATCTAAAATCCTACTCTAAAAGTCATAGAAAGTGGCTAATGGCTTAACCTAATTAATTATATCTAATTCTAGAATAAATCATCTAAAATACTAGTTTAATCTAATTATATTCTGAAATAAAATTTAAATACTAATTTTGGGTTTAGAAAGTCATTGTTCCCAATTCGGGACCTGTGACACGCAAATCGAGACATATCGTTGACTAACTAGTCAAACATTATAAACTCAATGATTTGAGGGTTCATCATAGTAGATTTTAGCACCATGAGTGCACTGGAAACGACCATGCCGTAAAATCACGATTTGGTCCAAAGTTACTGTCGTTATGGCTAATCATGACCAAATTGCTGAATCACTGGTCAAATCTAAGTTCAACAAAATAAATAGAATAATAAACGAGTTTATGAATTTATGAAAAAATTATATGTTTTAGGTCTTCGTGTCAGATTTCCAAAACTTCAAACGGATCGCAAAACAGAGTTCGAAATCTCCCGAAATCTCGAAAACAGTGCCACGTGGTAATTTTTTGGACAATCGACACTCAAATAATTCTCCAGAAATTCATACATAAAATTCTAGAAAACAAATTATATATTCGGAAAACTAACCTTGATACAGTTCTAACAAAAAAATACCATATGAAAAGGACATTGGAGTTGACCGCAATCACTCCACGAAGTTGAAGGATCTAAGATCAAATCACAAAGGAGGTTTGAATTAAATAATATGGTTTATAAATATACATGTATATATATAGGGAGAGAGAGAGAGAGTGAGAGAGAGAGAGACGCGGTTCATCTTGGGCACCAACAGGTGGGCCCGCCCGGATGGGTGACTGGATAATTACTTATTTAATTACAGAAAATTATTTAAAAACTATTTTAACTCTAAATAAATTCAAATAAATTCCAAAAAATCCAAAAAAATCTCGAAAAATTCTAGAAAATATTCCTAGGGGTCTAGAGCCTAAATAAAAAGTTTTATCTCAAAATATCATCGTGTGACCCTATAGTAAATCCCAAAAGTCTATGGAAAGATAAATTCTATCGGTTTTAATTAACTAAAAATATCCAAAATTTCAAAAAAATTCAAAAAAATCCTAGAATATTCTAGAAAATATTTCTGTCATCTAGAGCCCAAATAAAAATATTTGGTCTCAAAATAACTCGGAATGACTTTACAGTAATTCCTGATAGTCCTTAAAAATAATAAATTACTATATCCAAAAAATTCTAAAAAATATAAAATAGATAAATAATATATCTGGGGCTACCTGGAGACATAGTGACCATAAATTACCTAATTTTACCATACTTCACCTATAGTCTTAGCTACGACCTCCTTGTGATCCCAAAATCAAATCCTTAGTTAAAATTTTCTAACATAAATATTTAAAATAAACAAAAAATTAAAAATTTGGGAACATGGGTTACAATCGCGCATATGCAACCAATTCGAGTTCTTTTATAGCCCATAGGTCCGCAACATCCGTAAGCACCTTTTGATGCTCTCAGGTTGTGACGAAATCGCCCGATTTGTCGGAATGGACCCCGTATCGATGAATTTTTCAAATTCAAAACTATTTTTCATAGTTTTTTTTCTTAATGTTTGAAACAAAATATCTTTATATAAATAGATGAAAGTAAAAACTACAGAAAGCGTTTCCAAGCTGTATATGTCGTCTTCAAACATATTTAGGTAGTTTTCCAAAATTGCCAACAGGTCGATAAGAATCGGCCTTCCAAAGAGAGCCATTGGCTTGATTTTTAAACTATTTGAAAATAGTTTTTTGGCCATTTTTGTGTTGATTTTCTGGACAATCTACGGCTCTTGTTTAAAAACTAATTAATATGGATTGAAGTCGTATAGGTTGTGTTCATACCTGAAGAGGTAGATCGACAAACGATCAACCATGTGTCGAGAAAACTTACTACAAAGTTGCCTTTGCGGAATATTGATGCTGTCGCTGACTAACTGCTGTGCGCGCATTCATGCGTCATTTTTCGACGGCTACGACGTCTGCGATGGCGCACGGTGGTAGGGAGGATCACCCAAGATTGGGGAAGGGGTCTGCGTGATCATGAGTTCAAGGGTTAGGGTTTGTTCGAGTTGTTCTTCTATTGGTTATATATGGACAGGGGATCTGGTGATATTCGGCTTTATATCTCACGAGATTTTCAAAATCTTGTAAGATAATCTCTAGTTTTAATATATATATATATATATATTTTTTTTTTTTTTTTGAAAACACTCCCTTCTTTATTGAACTATCATCAGAATCAGCTTACACAATTCTGGAGTCATTCACTCCTATTACAAAAAGTTCAAATAAAACTAGTAACATCAGTCATCATAGGGGCATAGAGCATGCGTGCACTTCACCATTGCCTTCTTGATTTGCCTTTTAATTTCAAATATCAGCTGTTCATTCCCATATCCATAGTCTTCATATCTTCTTTTATTCCTATTTTTCCACAATACCCAGATAATAGCTCCTGCCATAATGTTCTTCACATGTTTGTTTCTTCTCGACCATATTTGCTTCAATCTTCGATCAACAGGAAGCACTCTAGTTTTTATCTTAAGAGATTTCATAAAATGATCCCAAATCTCATTAGCCAATGTTCCAGTAGATAACACATGATTCATAGTCTCCACTTCAGGATTTATGCAACAATGACAAGCGGAGGCGAGATGGAAGCCAAGTTTCTGTACAATATCATCAGTAGGAATTCTTTGCCATAAAATTCTCCATAAAAGTATCGACCATTTCACAGGAATGCAGGATCCCCATATATGTTTATAAATCCTGTCAGTATCATAATGAATTCTCATACAGTCCCAAGCCGAAGTAAGCGAGAAAATACCTGCTCGACCCGGACTCCATATATAATTTTGAAGCCCCTCATTGTCATTTTCAGAAATAATATGTTGATCTCCCAAATCTCTTCCCCTGATAAGACGCTTCCAAATATATGAAGCATGTTGCGGAATAATAGCTTGAGAAGGATGAACTGTAGAAAAGTATTTGGCTTGCATAAATTCAACCCATAATGATTTAGATGTTCTTAGCTTCCACCAAAGTTTAACTGTAAGAGCATTCATGATATCTTGCAATCTCCGAAGCCCAAGCCCTCCTTCATCCCTTGTAGTTGAGACTTTAGACCAACTAACCCATGATCTCTTATCATGACCATTTGAAGAACCCCAGAGAAAGCTTTGAAACATGTCTTCAATTCTTTTAATCACACTCGCAGGTGGATTACAGGCTGCCAATATATAGACTGGAATTGAAGTGAGGACAGAATTTAAAAAAATTAATCTCCCCCCCATCGAAAGAGATTTGTGATACCATCCCTTAATCTTGTTTCTAATTTTAGTCACCAACTCATCAAACATAGAAGCATTTCTATTGCCCGCCATCATAGGAGCTCCAAGATAATTCATAGGAAGATTACAAACTTTGAATCCATAAGCAGCTTTAATCTCTTCCAATCTATCATCTGAAATATTTTGAGAGAGGTATATACCTGATTTCTCCAGATTCACTTTTTGGCCCGAGACCTCCTCATATTGATGTACTACCTTCATCATTCTTTGGATTGATCTTTTCTCTCCACTAGAAAACAGCAACACATCATCTGCATACGCAAGGTGTGTAATAATAGGGCAGCCACTTGGAGAATAATAGGGAATGAATGATGATTGTTGCCTTAGCTCATTTAATTTGGAACTAAATCCTTCAGCAGCTAAGACAAACAGAAGAGGTGATATTGGATCACCCTGTCTCAAACCACATAAACTTTTGAAGAATCCCGAAGCATTGCCATTAATCAAAGTAGAGAACCATACATTGTCTAACAAATGGAGAATCATGTTCATCCACTCATTGCAGAATCCCATTTGTCTTAGCACCTTCAAGAGATATCCCCAGTTGACTCTATCATACGCCTTGCTCATATCCAACTTTAAAGCTGCATTACCCCCCCAATATTTATGATTAATCATGCTAATCATTTCCTGTGCTAGAATAACATTATCAGCTATTTCCCTTCCTTTGATGAAGCCACTCTGTTATGGTGAAATGAGACTTGGCAAATATGGAGCTAAACGATGAGCAAGGAGCTTTGAAAATAGTTTATTCACAAAATTGCATAGACTAATAGGTCTATCGTCTGTCATGGTCTTTGGCTCATTAATCTTAGGAATTGGAAGAAGATGAGTACTAGTAATTGACCTTGGCAAGGCAAAGCCATCAAAGAATAAGTGTACTGCCTCCAGAATATCCTGCCCAATAATCTCCCAAACCACCCTGAAGAAACGTCCAGTAAAACCATCTGGCCCTGGAGCACTGTCCTGGTCTAGACTCTTAAGAGTATCAATTATTTCCTCCATTTGTGGCTTCTCCATGAGCTTAATATTGTCCTCAGAAGTAATAGTAGATGGAATAGAATCTAGAAAATCAGAGTGATGAATAGTAGGAGTAGGGAGGAATAGCTTACTATAGTATGCATTAGCCTCTGTTTGAATATCCTTTAGATTGGAGAGATCCCTGCCATTAGCCGATTTAATCCCATGGATTAAGAGTCTGTTTCTTTTTGCTGAAACACAGGAATGAAAGAACTTTGTGTTCTTGTCACCTTCACCATCCCATTTGGCTCTGGCTTTTTGCTTCCAATAGGAGTCTTCATAGCTAATCCTCTGTTTCAAATCCGCCTTGGCCTTCATCCAAACCTCTCTGCAGGAACTGTCATTCTGATAATCAATCTCAGCCGCTAAAGCTCTATCTTCAGCTTTCTTAACTTCTTGAAATATGTCACCAAAAGTTTGATGACTCCATGTTGACAGAGCTTTACGAACAGCAGCTAGCCTCAATCCCACCCGAACCATACAATTCTCATTATGAACAGAGTGCCAAGCTCGATCTACAATACTGAGAAAGTCTTCATGATTGATCCAGAAATTAAGGAATCTGAAAAGCTTCCTATCAGAGTCACTAGAGCTTTTAATAGTGACTAAAATAGGACAATGATCTGATTCTGTACTATTGAGATGAATAGAAGTAGATAAGGAAGCCCAAGTCATCCAATCATGATCCATGAGCCATCTATCAAGTCTAGAGCCCTGTCTATTCGGGCCTTCATCCGTCTTTACCCAAGTAAAACAGCTGCCAGTGAACGACAAGGATTGAAGACCTGCTCTCAATTGAAAATTGAGGAAATCATTGATGCTAACCGAACAAGCTGGAGCCCCTCCAAATTTCTCATCAACAGCAGCAATGGCATTGAAATCACCCCCAACCATCCATGGCAGTTTGAATGTAGATTGAAGCTGGATAAGTCTATCCCATAACTCACGCCTCCCTTCTTTTTTGTTATGTCCATGCACTACCGATAGTAGAGATCTGAATGGAAACAGAGCACCTGATAGTATTACACTCAATACTTGATCATGCTCATCTACCTCTTCCAAAGCTACATCTTGTCTTGCCAAGATCCAGATATTCCCTTTGCCATTAGAAATCGAGGATTGAAACCCCAATTTAAGTTGGAAAGAATACAGTTGTTGCACCGATACTTTAGGTTCAATAATAGCTAAAACCTTCACTCTATGAATTCGACACAGAGATTTTAATCTTTTAAAAGTCATTTTATCTGCAATCCCTCTAACATTCCATAGCAATATGTTAAACATTATTGGAGGAGGAAGTGTTGAGAGTTGTTGGACCTTTGGAAGATGATCGGGTGTGTTTTGGTTCAGCCGGAGCACTGTACACTTTTTTCTTCCCTCTTGGCTTCCTGGTTTTGAGAGCTTGCGTTTCCTGAGATTCTCCATTGTCTTCCTCATCATCAACTCTATCCGCCCAATTTCGAGGCAATTCTCCTTCTTCTGAATCAGTGTGGTTTGTATCCTCCTCCTGTTCTATCGAGTCTGCACAGTCATCCTTCTGAAAATCCTCCCCTACCTCTTCAACTGTATGATCTTTCTCCATGTCCTCCACCAGATTTGTTTTATTAGCCATTGGAGTAGACTTCTCCTGCAGCTCCTGTGGTGGCTCTTCTGGATTGGTTGGGATGGCTTGAGTCTGGATAGTCACTTCATTGTTCATCATTTCAGAAGTGATCGGCGGTATCACATCACCGTCGGGAGAGGGGCTTCCTGCAGGCTCTTTACTCACTGGATCAGAAGAGCCCGACGGGTCGGCTCGCAAAACCAAACGACGGTTATCCAAATGAGCATCATTTATTGTATCACTCATATTATTTTCTTCTTCAATTAATGGCTCTTTCCCTTTATTCCTTGTCTTGGTGGATGGACCCCCCACTTTATGGGTAGTATTAGTAGTATCATGAACACTTTGAACTTTGCACTCCTCTTTAGAATGACCTTGATGAAAGCATGCAGAACAATATTTGGGAACATATTCATATTCAACTTGTTGAGATAGGGTTCTACCCTGAGGCATACATATTCGTATAACATTGGGCAGTTTTTTACTAGAGTCAACCTCAACAAAAACCCTTGCCATGCTCGGACGAGTTAATTCTTCAGTTGCCTTATCAAGCCTAAGAGGAGAACCAATGCCTAAAGCAATGGAAAACAAAGCATTTTTTGCGAAAAATTGAATTGGAAGACCAGGTAGAGAGACCCACACAGGAGTGATGGGTGACTCCTTATGTGCTGCAAAATCTTTGGACCATTTAAAAATACGCATAGGAGCACGTACTACATACCATAGATCACGAGAACGGAGCCTCAAAAAATCCACCTCCAATGTAGGCCTAATCAAAACATGTTTAGAGTCGATTAGCCCCACCTTGATAGAGCCTGCAAACTTGAAATCTTCAAAAGCTTTACGGATTGCATCAATGGCAGGCCGATTATGAGAAAATTTCCCGATCAAAGCAAATTTAAAAGGATCTATGAGGATTTGTTCATCCTCCTCTGAAAAGGTAATGACTGGGACTCCTTTGGAGAAGGAAGGAGATCTAATGGCTATAGATGGCAGCGGAGAAAAGCTGTTCGCCACCACAGAAGCAAACGTAGGGTTAGACATAGCGGTAAAAAGGTACAGGTGGTTAACTGATCCACCTATACAAGGAGAAGGACGCCGGCCCGGCCAAGGCCAAGCCGGAGTCGGGGGTGGAGAAGAAGATCAAAGCAGCTTCGCCGTCGCCTAACCCTAAAAAGATCGCTATATATATATATATATATATATATATATATATATATATATATATATATATATATATTCTACCTTCCCGTGGCCAGAGCACGGCACCGGCTTCCAGGCCGGCTGTTGCCCAGCTCTCCCTGACTCCATCTGTGTCCCCTCCCATCAGCGGTACCTTGGCTTCCCCGTCCTCATCTTTTGACCCGTTACCTTCCTACGTCGACAAGCTGCGTCCGGACCGCGCAGTCAAGAAGGGTGGCCTATTCCTCGACGTGCCACTCCCGGAAGTTGTGTACCCTTCGGAATCCCTTGTGCCCAAGGTCCCCTTTTCCGCTCAGGAACTGTCCTCTTTATCCACATCCTTCCCTCACACTTTCATCCTCAAATTTTCTAACGGTTGCCCTAAGCTTGATCGAGTTAAGGAAGTTAATATCAGTTGGCGGCTGTCCGCGGATTACAAGGTCGCATCCCTGGACCCAAAGCATATCTTGCTGCACCTTTCCTCCGAGATTGATCACAAGACCGTGTGGTCCAAGGGCACAGGTAGGGTGGACTCCCACCTTATAAAGATTATGAGGTGGTCTTCGGACTTTAACACCAAAGAAGACTCTGCGAAGGTTGCGGCCTGGGTGACCCTCCCAAACCTTCCCCTTATCTGCTTCGTCCTCGCGGACCTCAGACGGATCGCCAACTCTTTTGGGACTTATGTGGCCACAGCAGAAGAAACTAGCAACCTCACTAAAGCTCACTATACTAAGATATGTGTGGAACTAGACCTCACCAATGAATCTCCCAATCACTTCTTCCTTGAGCTGGGCAACCAGATGCACACCCAGCGAATAATCTACGTCAAACACATCATTTTCTGTAAACACTGCCATCTGCGAGGGCACCTGGCAGAACACTATTTTCGTCTGCACCCTGAGCTCAGAAGGAATACCGTCCGAAAGACGATCCAAGTAAGGGCGGCAATAATAAACAATCGCAGTCCCCCAGCTGCTTCTGCTGCCAAACACCCACGTTAGGTTTGACGACCACGAAGGCACGCCAGTTAAGGTTACCTCCCCTGGCACATATACGGCCCATAGCACCTCTACATCCCTACACCTCTATAATAAGTTTTATGTCCTGGATTCGGAAGCCACCGAGCCCTCGCAGGCAATTGTCATCATTGAGGACCCTCACAAGCCCCAGTAACCGACCTCCGAGATGGCACCACCTAGTGATATCCCCTTGGATGCTAGCGCAGAAGCCTCCCAAGGCCTCATATCTGTCCCTACCGAGCCCCTTGTCAGCCATCTACCGAGCGATGAGATCACCGTAGATGAAGCTCTTGCGATCCTGGGTCCAGAACAGGTCCTGAGAGGTCAACAGGTCATGGCCGCAGGATTCCCCCTTCAGTCAGCAGGAGGGCAATCAGGATGCATAGAAGACACCCTCATTATACCCACCGACGAGGCCATACTGGACTCCGTGGGAGAAAGGCTGGACACCCACTCCACCGAAGTTGAGGACCCAATCCGAGACAAGTCCTTGGCCACGACGGCACCCATCTACCATAAAAATAATGATAATATAGAAGCCATCGAGCCGTCAACTATATGCACAAGATCCACAGCCAAGCGGATAAAAAATGCCTCCAACTACAGCATTAATGCTTAACATCCTTTCCTGGAATGTTCGTGGTCTGGCAAATAACCCACCAAGAGGCAGCTTACTACCCTCAAAAAACTTCACAAGATTGACATTTTGATCATTCTCGAACCCAAGATCCCCCCAAAAATCAAATCCATCCAACTTCAATTAGGTTTCCACAACGCCGTGGCTGGCAACCACGAAATTTGGATCCTCATCTCGTCGGATGTTCAGATCGGAGTTATCCAAGATTCCAGGCAGGTTCTCTCGTGCTGGATAGAGCACCCCTACCTTCCCAAGCGTGCCATTCTGTCTGCAGTTCATGGCAGTTGTGACATAAATGAATACAAATAGCTTTGGAACGACCTCCTCGATACTACTTCAACCACATTAACCTCCCTTGGCTTTGTATTGGGGACTTTAATGCCATCACTTGTAGAGAGGAGAAGTCAGGTGGCCGCCCGCCTCCCCTCATGGCCATGCATAACTTCAACAACTTTATTTTTAATGCCAACCTCTTCTCGCTCCCGTTCTCAGGTAATGCGTTCACTTGGTGTAACATGCAGGAAGGTGATCGTCGACAATATTCCTGTCTTGATAGGGCTCTCACAAACACCCTCTGGTATGTGATGGGTATTAGCTCCAGACTCTCTCATCTCAACGCTAGCGAGTCCGATCACGCTCCCCTGCTGGTTGAAATCGAAAACTCCTCCAACCAGATTAAAAAGAACTTCTGTTTTCTCGACTTCTGGAGTGAACACCCTCAATTCAAGAATGTCGTTGCGGAAGCTTGGAATCACGTAGACGACGGAGACCCGCTGATCAGGGTTGCCAGCAAGCTCAAGTGACGAGGAAAGCCCTTACAGTTTGGAATAAACAGGCGTACGGGGATATTTTTCAGGCGGTTCGTGTAGCCAAAGATGATGTAACTCGCACAGAGGCGCTATTCACGACGGATCGATCGCCAGCAGCCAGGAGATCCTTTAACCTCACCAAAGCCATTCTCAAATTTCGACAGAAAGTGGAAACAGAATTTTAGAAGCAGAAAGCGAGGCTAAAATGTGTCACGACCCGCACCCACTGTGAGGGTACGAGAGCGTAACAACGCCCAGCCTACGCCGCAGTGTCGGCGGTAGAACGCTGTTCTAGGTCATGAACTATAACTAACATAATATGAATGCTCTCCATATGGAGGCCAACACAGAGGTACAACTCAATCACAATCTAGAGATAGAATATGGCACGATAAAATAGATAAGAGAATCCTCAACCGAGGTACAACAGAAATGTAATACAAGTCTCAACATCTCTACACTATACAAACTCTGAATCAAGAACAACAACTAAACATAAAAGAAAAACAGTCTAAACTATCTATACTAAGCAAGGTATCGTCCTCAGCGGCTGCCTGAACCTCCCCTGGGGTCCAGGTCGCGAGTGTCAACTAGGCAAATTCCAAGTAAGGGTGCAGGGTGCCTCATCATCCTCTGTAAAATTTTCAACAGGTCCAGTCAGGACGGAAGCGAGCACAGTACATCTCAACAGTTCATAGCAGGTTAGAAAATATAATCATGCAGTAAAGTAAGATATAGATACTGAAGGAAATGCAGTATGTAAACAGAGAGAGAACTGTAATAGAAATATCTACTATAAGTAGAGAGCTACCAGTGACTAGTGATTTAGAGTACAAAGTCGACATGTGAACGGCTTGATTTGTACATGGCTATACTAAAGAGGCGTACATGGCTATTCTACTTTGGAAATTGTTCACATGGCTATTTATACTCTCCCGTACCCCCAACTAATACACAAGGATCCAAACAGGTTATGTTATGATTCTATATAACAGCCCCCGAAGGGTAGTAGACCCTGAAGGTGATAGACCCCGAAGGTAATAGACCCCGAAGGTGATAGACCCCGAAGGTAATAGACCCCGAAGGTAATAGACCCCGAAGGTAATACATAGTAGTCCCAAAAATGGGGATTCTGATAGACCCAATAAATGGAATAAGAATTCAAAGAAGACTCTGTGATCATATGAGTATATGTCACAAGTGATCAAAGAACCAAAGAAGTATATGATACGCTATGTAAGTAAAACGTACAGAATATAGAGTACCCGATGCTCCCTGAAGGGATAACATCTCAAGAAGGGATCCATATAGTACTAATTCGTGTGACCAACGTGACAGTATCAAGTAAAGTAATTTAATGCAGGAAATAATTCTAAGCAGGATATGAAATGATCAGAGAATGTACTCGCCTCGTATCTGAATGTCTGAAGTAAATGTACTGTCCGAGATGAGATACCTGACTCCTAGTTAGAGCAACACAAGTCACAACAAGTCCAGAATGGTAATAAGATACACTACTATGAGTCCTACATGAATCTAGGTCGATCTAGACCAAAGTCAACTCTTGGTCAACTCTGATCAACTATGCTAGTCAAACTAGGTCAAGTATGGTCAAAATAGTCTAAACTCAACTAACTAGGTCTAACAAGTCATTCTAGGCTCTATCAAGCCTATACTAGACAACACACATTATTCCAAGGCTATACAAGCCAAACAACAAACCACACATCAATATTATACATAAGAGAAGGAAACTAGCATGTAATCTATGTGTGTGTATACATGAAGGTGTATAGCAAGAATGGTTCAAACACTAGCTAACTATACATGGCATCTAATGTATATTCCTACCCCTATATACATTCACAGATATGCATATACTCATATATACATATATTTATACTTATATATAAACTCATATACGTGGCATACATACATTATATAGATGCATACATTTATTCATTCATTAACATAATATACATGCACTCAATATAAATAGGAGAACTAGAAATGAAAGGGAAGGGAGGACTGATTATAGGGGTTTAGGACAGTTACAAATAGGTGTTAGGGACAGCCATATAGGCTTGTGTGTGTGTAGATCACTGGTGACAGGAATACAATGTGTGCAGGAATTTCAATGTATGGGATGGTGTCTGCAAATGTGTGTGTGTTCTAGAGGATTATGAGTACAGAAATATAGGGGTGGGGGTGTGTAGTATGTGACAGTGGAAGATGGAATAGGAATCTATTTCCAGGAAATGTGACAAGTAGCAATTTCAGATTCAGTCAAAAACTGGGACACCCATCTCCTGTGTGTGACAGGAAGGAACTCTCAGGCTTATCCAACAGGAAACCAATAAGAGTGTCTCAGGTTTTCAAAACAAGTTTCAGTTATGAACATTCAGGAAGAAGGTTTCAGTACAGGAATTATAGGACAGGGATGTGCAGTGTATAGGTGACAGTGAACAAAAGGATAGAACAATTTCAGTTAAAAGGAAAAGAAGAAACCAATGCAAATACAAGAACTACCTTACCACAAATCGTAAATCCTATTGAAACTAACTCAATTAAGCACACAGTCTCAGGTCAAACTAAGGGTTCTCAGGATTTCAGTCTCACACAAGAGAGATAGACAGTCCAGTGACTAGTTCAACCAATGCAAATAAACAACCACCACATATATTTACACACAACTTAAATTCAATTACATTAACATCCAACCCAGGTTCAATGAGTTTTATCAATCCAGCTCACAGATTTGAATAAGAAGGGAACTCTTAGATTTCAGTTCATGGTGTGCATAGGTTCTCCTGTGCGTGTGTGTTTAAGTGTCAGTCCATGTATTATGCAGGCAAAGTAATGTGTTTAGTGACATTATATGGGGTAGATGCAGTGGGAGATGGCAGCTAACATTTAGATAACAGTTAGCAGTTAAAAACATTTGTTAAACTAACAATTTAACATGTAAGGAACTGAAAATAACTCAGTATGACTCAGGAATTCGATTTCCAGTGTGTTACATATGAGGCCTGTTTTCAAAAGACAATGTAATGTGTCTCAGGCATTTGGTTTCAGGAATATATAGGCCTGTGAGGAACTAGGAGTAAATCTCAGATTTGTAACACATGTAAAGCAAAAAGAACCAATCCAGTTCAGACATACATGGTAAATTCAATCAGACACTCAGGTATTGATCATGAACTCAGTTAAAAGAATTAGTCCCAGACCTTAACAGTGATTGTGGGCATAACATAATGTGAAATAGGACTCAAACAACATGGCAATTGACTAGATAGGAAGGTAATGATAGTGAATTAGTTTTTAACATTAGAAAACAATGTGTGGGAGGAAAATAAAATAAATTACAGTTCATATGCTCAGTCTTTAGCAGCTAACAGATCAAAACCAAATTCGAAAACCCATGTCACAACTTAAACCCAGTTATTCAAACCCTCGAACTCAGTTAACAATGAACTAAACATAGGATTAACTCAGTTACACAATTTTCATAAATGAACCTTCAATAAACTCAGTTAAACAATGAACTTTCAATAAATCTAGTTTGCATAATGAACTCTTCAAGTATTTACATTTAAATCAATCCATACACTCAACAATCTTGAAATTGAAAAAAAAGGAAAAGTGTGAACAATGTGTCACAAGGAGGTGGGTGTCTTGTGTCCTCATGGGGTCAAGTGTGAAAGTGTCGAACAGGTTGCAATGTGTGAAGAAGGGTGGCAAATCTCAGGTTAATATTGAACATTCAATTTCAGTTCAAAGGAATGGGAATCAACTCAGGTTTCAGGAAAAAAAATTATTCTATTACAGTTCATGTAGAACTGAAATCCAACCCCAGTGACAGTTTAATGAAATCACATAACTCATTCAAATTTCAGTTCATAAAAGAAGGAACAAATCAGTGTACATATGTGTAAGAGTTTAAATATGTAAATTAACATCAAGTAATCAGTTTAGGACTTCTACTTAAATCTCAGGTTTTTATCCAACCAGTGAATCAACAGTGCATTAGAAATAAAAAGTCTCAGGAACTCAGGTTAGGAATGAACAGTGACAAAAAACATAAAAAAAACTCAATCATATCAGTTTTAAAAGAACATGAAACTAAATCTCAGATTTTTAACAAATTTTAATCCAACATAATGTCTAATTCACATTCACAAACCAAAATCCAAATTCAAATGTAAACATTAAGCTACCATGAGCTAGCAATATGTGGGGGTCTAGATTGACCATTTAACAACATTTAAAATAGGTGATTAGTAATTTAAACTCAGGAACAAAATAGTTCAGTTAAGAGAGTATCAGTCAAAAATAGGAATCAATGATTCAATTCTAAATTCTGTCACAAAAATCACAAACAATGTTTGTTAAATAGTGTAGCATGTGTACACGTGTCTTGAGTGTCCTCAAGTGTCCAGAAAACACGACACAGGTGTGTCCAACATGTTGCAAACACGTGGGGTGCACCCAGTGTTGCACAGTGTCGTGCTCATGTGCACGTGTCTGTAGGACACGACACACAACACGTGAGGTCTCGTGGTCATGCCCACGTGTAGCCCACGTGTCAGGCTACACATAGGACCCAACACGACACGACCACGTCGTGTCTAGAGTGGACACGACTCGCGTATCAGTGGCATTTCCGACTGAACGTGCACGCGTGTAGGTCCAGTACGCGAGTCCTGGCGTGTCCGACACGACGTCGCTGGAAACGAGGCTTGGGGGACAGGTTCGCAGACAATGCCCCCTCCTTTCAGTCCAAGCACGGCCCGCCACGTGGCCAGTGCACTGAGCACGAGGCCACGAGCAGCAGGAAAAATCCTAGTCGCGCGCGTAGCTGTGTGCACGCCATCATTTGGACACGACACGACACAAAAATGTGTTCAGAACATAAGAATCGTGTAAGCGACACAAAAACTCAATTATCTATTCAAACACAATCAGAAAATAGCAAGGGAAAACCTATTGAGGCATTAGGTCGAACACCTAGGTAATCCTATTGATACGTGTCTGACACGGACACGTATCCGACACAAATTGGGGTCAGCTCCTACCCGAGGCTAGAGGGGACCTAGGGCTATGCATCCATGATGATAAACCAATAGTTTAAATGGAGGATGAAGGAATTACCAATGGGTGTCTCGAGCTCAAAAAACTGTCAAGTGCAGTCCTCTTCTACTGTAGCTCGAGCACTGTAGAATTCCCAAATCTGTACTCTACCTCCATGGACAGCAAGAGGGTGGTTAGGTCACAATGCAAGAAGTTTGGTTGAAAAAGGATAAGGAATGGAGAAGTTATGGAAAAAGGAAGTTGAGCTCACCTTGTTCTTGAGGAGGGAGAGAATGAACAAGGAGGCAAAGATTTGGGAGGGATTAAATAGGGGAAAGTCCCAAGATGGCTGCCCTAAAATCTAGGGCTAGGGTTGATCTAAGGGTTCTCCATCATTCTAGACAATTCAATGGCTAGATGAAACCTAGGTAGCCTATCACTAGTCTTAACTAATCAATATGACTAATAACTAATCAATCACAAATCATGACTAGCCATGACTAACCATGACCAATCTCAATCTAACTTAGTCTAACCATGACTAACTAGGACTAATCTAGGTTAGGCTAATCTAGGTTAGGCTAAACTAGACCACATGAAAATTAGTTAAAATAATATTTAAATCAAACCATTCACAATAAATCATTTAAATTCCTAATAAAATATATTAAATTCTAATAATTCAAAAGTGACAAAAATACCCTCTAGGCTAAAATGATAAATGAAACACCCTAATCTCATGGCTAGTCTCTAGGTCAAGCTATCTCTATGGTTACACTAGCTAGACACCAACTATCACAAGTCATAATTTTAAATAGTTTAAAATTAATTAAAAATTACTAAAAATCATAATATGAAATAAATATCAATAAATAATAATTATAATTTCAAAATTTCAAAATT